>JAVFBY010163220.1:0-11398 GCA_034781015.1 Tonicella lineata
TACAGTATGTCCTCAGATCTACATTGCGACAATACAATACCGGGGAGCTAATATAGATATGATTTTAATCAGATTGTTGTACTACCAGAAGTCTATTAACTAGAAGTATTCAACTCACATATAGGTCATGTCCACGACATTGGGGACCGGCAAATAATAGTGACGTCAGATTTCAGTCCGTTGACTTTATTATAATAAAGGATACTGGGCGTTAAATCCTCGTCTACTCCGTGTCTTGCAAGCCTACAATCCGCGGACCGCTTGCGACTGCCAGCTATTGTTCCCAATCGATTTTCTTGTGCGCTACGTCACACCATACGTTATAACAGAGTGCCCTGTCCCCAATGCTGGTGAGCCTATCTATATAGAGATGGACACTTCTAGGTAAAATACTTCTGGTATTACTTATAGCATGTCACGAGACGATTATGGTTTATTCATCGAATGATTAACCATAATCGTTAAGTGACAAGCTATAAGCGATTTATCACACGAAGCTCTATTATACGTCTATAGCAGAGGCGTGGCCCTCTGTCTGTCGTTTCGCCAGTCCTGCTCTTTGACGATATGTTATGATCAATCAAAAGAAAGTTGCAAGCCATGTTCATAACTGGTTACAATCTTCTTCCATAATTTAGACTATATTAAATAACAGATGGGTTATCCAGTTTTAGACCAATGCATGTTTGTCGTGTGATAATTAAGAAACGTACTTCTTTTATAACATTGAACGTCAAACAATTTGATGATTTTCGCAACGAAGACTCCTTTGCCCCTGTCCAGTTAAGCTCGACAATAGCCATGAATAAATCTGTTGATGTCCTGTGCTCCCCCATGTTAGGAGTAAGTACATGTTTATCGACATTTCTCCAGAGAAAACAGTATACAAAAGACCTACAGTGTTAAAAGTTGACGACAGGCTGTAGAATTTGCGTTCTCTATCAATTAGATCAGTAATTCAGCGGAGACTCGCACCAGTATGAGATCTTTATAGGACTGCATGTTGGAGTGGCGTAACTCAGTTCCACAGAGGAAGGGAGCTTGTGATGGACGTGCCTGTATCGCCGGGCCCTTGTTTGCCCTAATAACTTTTAATATAATAAGATAGGGATGAGTGGTTACCCCACGGGATGCACATGCCATAACCATTAACCAGCATCTGTTCATCATTATTCATTTTAATGTCTCTCTATAAACAGTGTCACTCATTCCTCAACATATCGGCACATTTTACTAAGGGTTCTTAAATTTATTTCAACAAAAAGTCGTCTTTTAAAACATTTAAAAAGTTTAACTTGTTATTATATATAGATATAATGAGAAGTTAAACGCGAACCTTGAACATTTTATCAATGATTAAGTTTGCAAAGATTAATTCTGAAGTAACTTTTTTGCCTCATAGAAAGTGACCAATGTCAGTGGTTTATGTTCAGTTATTTTTATTAAAAACACAATGTTAATTGAAACAATTTAAGACCAACGATTAACTTTCCTTGCCAAGGAGAGCTAGGAGGGAGTAACTTGGGACACTTGCTTTAAAATCCTGGGAGAGAGCGAGTTACTACTCGGGAGAAATATTTCATCATCATTAACCAACATCTGCATTCTATAGGATCAACGTTGATATAGTCCTACATAACATCAACTTTTTAGTTATAAGAAAAAGTGTGTACATTGCTTCAGTAAACTAGTGGCAGCGCGTCCAGTGTATTTTGTTCTGACCAATTGTCCAAATCCGTTTAATCAAATTGTCAGATGGCCTCAGAGATAAGGAGAATATGAAAGCCAACTTGTTGTGTTGTCCAGTTTCTCGTTGTGTCTTTGGTCTGTCCCAGTCCTGTCATTGTTGCCAGTGACATCGAGGGTGGTTTTCCCCTGAAATACCCCTGAGCACGGCGTTTAACACTCAGCTAGCAAACCTATAGTAAGCTTGTATTGCAACTGTCTAATGCTGTCTGTTCTTCTATATCTCTGATAACACACGCCACCCTAAGGTCAATCCAAACAACAACAACAAAAAAAAACCAAAAAAAACCCCCAACACAACACAACACAATTCTATACTCGCCTTTAAATCTACATCAGATCTAGATATCTATTAGCAGGACACTCGACGGTCTATAAACCTCATTTAAAGCCCGATTCACCATCGTGTCTAATGTCCATTATGACGAACATCAATAATACAATACCTACGTAAACGGAGTATGGCGTATTGTTGATCGACTGAATAACGTTTTTTGTAAACGACGGTATGATGTTTTGCTGATCGACAATATCACGTATTGGTGATCGAAGGTATGACGTGTTGGTGATTGACAGAGCAACGCTTAGGTGAACGGTCGTGTGACGTACATACATATGCATGTCTGGCTTTGTCATTGGAATCTGATGTCGTTGAAATCAGTCAAACGTGTATTAAAACAACCACAAAGACAGCAAATTCGACCGTCTCCACGAACGAGTTGGAATCATTCTTGATCTCTGATACAGAAAAAAATTTCTCAAATTGCATACTAATGATATGTCACATGATCTTGATAAATCGTCTGAATGGTTAATGGCTAGAAATGTTGTGATCATAGCTGAAAAAATGAAACATGAAGCTAAAAATTGAACATCATTATAAAAGTTTGAAGCTGTCCAAGTTTGTTGGAAAACCGTCCACACGGTCATACAGTTGTCAAACAATATCACTATGTACATGTATGAGAAGATTTTGGACAAATATTTCATGCTGTGGATGGGGCTAAAGTGTTTGTTTCGAATGGTGAGCTTCACTCAGCAACAATGAAAACCTGGCACTGGATAGTCACGATATGATTTAGTTGACTTACATATGATTTAAACCCAGCTTAGTCACTCAGCAATAATATTGATAAGAGATAGGATAGTTTGATAAAAAACAAAACATTTGATAGATAAATTGGTATTTGAGAAATACAAATTAATGAATTTTTTTAAAAACCTGTATTAAAATGTTTGCGCGTTTGGAGTCATCATAGGTTTTAAACAAAATGTCAGTTTGAATTTATGTAGTTGATTATAATATAAAAGACAACCATGTATGTTGTAATTGGTCTATTTGTAGTGACATGTGATTCCCCAATGTCGGCGTTTAATTTGATGACAAATCGATTTGAATGCCATTTAAATTGTCACTTCAGTGAAAAACAGTTCAATTTTAGCAAGGCTTGTCAAAAAACGCCAAATCTTGGAGTTGTTATTTTGTTTTCCCTTTAATTAGAGTTAATATTGTATATGTTAAAAGCTTTCTGGACATTTCAGCTAGCATTGACGAAGCGGATAATAAGAAACATAGAATGGGAAACCCTCTCGGGTAGAAATCCTGGAAAACTATCAATCAGTTTGACATCAGAGCAAAAAGTCATCATTTTGGCTTTTACAAATCAAGACGGTATAACGGTTTTTCCTGCTTTCAGATGTTGGAGAGTTCTTTAGAGCAGGTCGGTCAGTTGCCAGCACTTTGCTCAGACAATCCGGGCTATAGGGCGCCATGTATTTAACTCAACACATACTGTCCGGAGACTCTGACTTCTTTACTATTATACTAATTAAAATCGATTTTTGCCCCATTTGTTCTACATTCCACGTCTTGATTATGAGCATGCTGATCTTTTTGTACCAACGTTCTAGCAGGAACTTAGGGAATATATGGCAATGCGAACTGACCGTTAATAAAAGATACAAATTGATTAGAGTCTGGAAATGGCAACAATATGGATAATTAAAATTGAACTAATGCCCTCAGAATTAAAATCCGGACCATATGACTTGGACATATTTGTCAATATAAGCCTTCGTTTGACTTTTAAAGGTTTATTTGGGAATACGTATAGTTTCGTCTTAAGTCGTTCTTACGAGCTAAGAGTTAGCACTTTTCAAGTTCCAAATCGTAGGCTGATAATGTTGTTTTAAGTTCTAAACAAGGAAACTGCAGTGTTGATTGATTGTGGATTTCCGTCTCGTTGTCTTCTAGCTACCAGAAATTCGCAATTCAAATACATTGGAAAGTGTAAAGAAACCGTCACACAACTGTATAGATATAAGAATATCCATTACCGATATGAAGGCTGTGCCTTGTGACTTACATGTACTGTAGTACGAGCAGGGTGTCATTGAATACGTGGTCCCTTTACACGTGCCGTAATAGAGAAAAAAACAAACATGGCGGTGAAAAGGCTGTTCAATTAAAGAGCGTTGTCCAGCCAGAGGCGTGTTCAATAGGCCTAGGGTGCTAGCATGCACTACGCTAGACATCGAGCAGCCCTATTGAACAGGAATGACTTCTCGCCTAGCCGTCGCGGATAAACTTCGTTCAATAGGCAGAGCGCCTGCGCGGTATGTCAGGCAAAGACAATCCACTGCCGATTATGAAGCTGAATATATTTTCTACCATACAATAAAGCTATCGGTTAATTTATATGTAGTTTAAATATTGTGTTACTATGTGTGGACTGATTAGACACCAAATATCTCCTCTATGTAAAACAGTTTGGGGAGAATTGTCATTTCCGTATTTCCGACGCCATCTTGGTTTGCTCAGTGAACTCGGCGAACCACCTCTGAGGAATGCTAGTGTCGTTCAATAGCAACAGCTAGCGAGTGTCAGCTGGTGTTAGGTCTATTGAACCCGCCTCTGATGTACGTCAAGGGGTTTTCTCTCATAATAAACACTCCCTTAATCTTAATTGATTTTTCCACAGCATGTGTAAACTGATTTTAAGAACAAAGCTCTTGCAAAGCATTCTCTTGTAAACATAATAAATCTACAGCTATAGCAAATGGTTTATAAGGTAAGCGGTCAGTCCTATACAATCAACTTATTTGTTAAACATTTTGATGCCCGTATAACCGCTGCTCCTTTTACTAGATTCTCTGCAATCAGAACGGACTTCCAGAGCAGAGTTTTGGGAACACACTCCTTAACTTTGTGGTACCCTTATGCAGAACATTGCACTATCATTGAAGATTCCGAGGATGCGATCTTGACAATGACAAAAAATTACATACTTCGATTCACATACAAAAATTCGAACCAACGACTCATAAACAACAAAACCGCCGGACAATTAGCCTATTAGTATACAACTCTAGACGAAAACAGTATAAATTCCATGTCATCAAATAAGGTGCCTAATTTGTAAGAAATTAATTTGCTAAAAGGAATGTTATCTTCGTTTATAAATCAACGGCTAGCTTTAATGATAGTGTATTTATGAATTGCCCTTTTTTCAAAGCATTGTTATCTAAATCAAGTTATATACGCCGTGGATAAATCAATACCGATTAAGGCAGTGTTTATTATGAGAGAAAACCTCTTAACATACAGCTGGTTAGACAAGGCTTTCTATCTGCATAGCGTTTACCAGGCCACCTTTACATTGTGTCTAGTGACAAGTCCAAAATTGGCCAAGAATTCACACCCAGACCCTACAACTACAAAATCGGGTTTTCTCGTAAAGATGTGTCGCAGATTTGTTGCACTTTTGCTGCTTGCGACAAAACGTTGATACGTTGAGATTATACGTTGAGACAAATAGGTGTGAAGTGATGTTAAGACAAAATCTTGTTTTCGTGACAATCGATAGCCAATGAAAAGTAACATTACGGTCATATGATCAGTCAGTGAGGACCACCTGAAAAGTAACACAATCATGTAATAGCTTTGACTCTTACAAGGTGTGCTGTGAACGTTCTTACGTCAAAGTCACAAAGGATACTTTTTAAATAGCTGAGCTAGAGTACGACTAGATAGCATATAGGCCTAAACAGGTCTTAAGCTAACTCGTGTTCTTGATATTGGAGAACTCCGTTTCTCCCCAACGACAGATTTATTGTTTTTCTAAAGATCAATTCATTGTGACAATTTGTCACATGATATCCTGATATCAGTATTGTGACCTCTTTCACTTGACAGTCTTGTGACCTATTCCAGTTATCCACTTTTTGGTCCATTCTACGTATTTCCAGTCGGATGTACTAGTATTAGAGCTATCTACAGTATGGCACATTCCACTTATATCCATCATACTTATCTTCATTAAGATCCATTACATATATCCGCAATATGGCCCATTAACAAAAAACAGCTGCACGGTCGGTATATATTGTAATACCAATCCTTTCGCTCAATTTAAAGGTACCTGTCCTAGGTAAGTAAACTGGCACAATATACCTTGATTTTCAATAGAAAAAAGCAAACGAGTCTTCCTATAGATTTTAAATAAGTAAAATGTTGCTATAAAATGGTATATGCCTGAAATCGGGTCACTAGTGTGTGTGGTTATACATGACGTTTTGATTTCATGGGTGAATGTTGTAAAGTATCAAGTCACTTCACGACTCCAAACTTAAAATGCAGACATTAAAGTTTGTGTTTTGCTCTCATGTCAAACTGATTGATAGTTACATGTATCCATGGGTTTTATAACCACGAGATTCCACCTTTCTCTGTTCATATTATCCAGTCGTCTCAATGTTAGTTTGATGGTTTAGAAGCTTGGAATTATTAACATGGTAAAATCACAGGACCGTTTTTTTAATAATCCTTGAGTAAAATAAATTTGATACCCACTATTGAAATCACAAAAAATGGTATACACCTGCCCTCTGATTGAATTTTTTTGACTTTTCTTATTTTCTGTAAATAAAATCCAATGTATTTAAATAAATCATAATTTGATTAAGCTTTTTTTTCAACTTTTGCATCTTGCAGCCATAACATACAGGCAATAAAAATATATAGAAATATATCTTCATCTTTAAGATTTATTTCCTAAATAACCCACTATATCGATAATCCTAACACTTTTTGTTTTAAAACATTTCGATATATATTTTTTTTATGATCATTAGAGGCTATTTTGGTGACTTAATTTTTATCAGTAATCGTAGGCTTTCGCCTAAATTATTAATTGACATGTACGTCATGTCTCAATGAGTAACCTACATTTTAAATCGGGAAATTGTACCAATGATTGAAACATGCAGGCGGTGCTTTGATATTGTATATCATTTGAATAAACATTAGGTATAATTGATCATTTTGACAGAGAGAAATTTTACTCGTAATTAACTACTACAGAAATTATCACATGGCCAACGATCTGTATCAAACGGAAGATAAATGTTTATAATCAGCTTTTGTGTTATAGACGTCCGACCTAACTGATATTGGATTGGTATTAATGTTTTGGGCTATAAATGAGGTTTATAGACCGTCAAGTGTTCTGGTAATAGATATCTAGATCTGATGTAGATTTAAAGAAGGGTAATATCGGGATTTTATAAAGAGAGAATCTTGAATTGATCTGAGCATGATGTAGATTATCAGTGATGAAGAGAAACAGAAAACAGTACAGATTGATTCCAATGGGTTACTTGTTGAATAATGATAAAGTGAATTATAGTAACGGTTAGAATTGCAAAATAACCGTTATGAATGAATCAAAGCTTGAAATAATCATTAAACGAATACAATAACAACTGGCTGTAGACGGGGCTAAAGTGTTAATGTGGGATGGGTGAGATTAACTAAACAGCACTGAAGATCAAGCATTGGATAGTCCTGATAGCACTTAATTATATAGATTTAAACACAGCTCCCACTCAGATAAATTGGTATTTGATAACTACAAATTGAGAAATGTTTTTTAAAGCCCATTAAACTGTTTAAACGTTTGGAGTGCAACTAAAACAAACTGTAATTTCGAATTTATGTTTCTGATTGCTTCATTAGACAACCTATACTTTTACGAATTGTATTTGTATTGGCATGTGGTGCCACAATGTCGAGGTTTAATTTTATATCATATCGATTTGACTGTCATTGTATTGCCCCTTAAGCGAAAACCAGTTCAATTTTAGTTAGGCTTGTCAAACGCCAAATTGTGGTGTTGTTAACTTGTTTTACGTTTAGAATTAATATTGTATATATGTAAAAAGCTTTCCGATCATTTCAACCAGCAGTGACGAAATAGGAAAGATGATAATAAGAAGAGAGAATGGGAACCCCTCTGGGGTATAAATCCTTGAAAACTATCAATCAGTTTGACATCTGAACAAAAAGTCATCATTTTGGCTTTCACAAATCAAGACGGTATTTCCAATTTTCAGATATTGGAAAGTTCTTTAGAAAGGGTCGGTGAGCCATCAGGACTTTGCCCAGACAATCCGGGTCATGTATTTAACTCACCACAACATTGTCGGGAGACTCAGACACTCACTTCCTTACCATTATACTAATTGCAATCGATTTTTGTCACATTTGTTCTTCAAGGTATGTTTTGATTATTAATATTCTGATCTTTTTGGTCCTAACAATCTGACTGGAATAAAATAGAGATTGAAATTGGTTCGTTGCCGGGGGGGGGGGGGGGATTAAAAATGATTAAAACCCGCGCACACACAGCATCCTAACTCCACCCCCAGCCCCTTCGGGATTCAAACAGTTATCAGTTGGATATATTTGTGAATTTAAAGTCTGCCTGGAAGTGCGTATAATTTTCGTCTGAAACCATTCTTATGACCGAAATGTGTGTACGTTTCAAGTTCCAAATGGTAGGCTAATACTTTTGGCTGATATTTAAAACAAGGAAACTGTCGGGATGATTGATTATGGATTTCCGTGTCCTCGTTCTCTAGCTTTCCTACAAACCGTTTGTATTATCTGGTAAAAGAAATAAAAGGGTTACTGTAGGGTTTAAACACTTTATTCCATTTATTAAGACAATATAACTGTGTGAAATGTGATACATTTTTTAGGAAAGTTGTGTCAAACAACGAGACGGGCCTATGAGAAAGTTTCGTGAAACAGTTCCAGTCAGTGTATCCTCCTATAGTCACAATAATCACCATGTGCACAACATGGTATATCAATAATGTATAAACTTCCTGTCAATTCGTATATAGGCAACGAAATGTGCGTATTTCATGACATGAAACACAATCAACTGATAAGACGTCGAGTCGGTCATACGGGTAATCTAAGCATATTGCCAACAAAGACTACTATGCGCCTGACCGGTCCTGATCGTTGGAGAATAAAAATTTGCTGAACGACCTTTCCCCACTACAGAATGTTCAGCGATCCGTCAAAAACCGGCCTTTCAAATCTAGAATGTCTTGCCAGAAGACCTAGTTATTGGATCCTTCTAAACCAGAATATTCAGCAGACCATGTCACTGGATACTTTTAGTAGCTGAGTTATTTAATCTGTTAGTTATTTAATCTGTTAAGTAGCAAGCCTCGGAGAACAAACACGACTGACCATATCCAACTAATCGCAAAATTATAAAGGGGTTGTCTACTGTCCTCAATCGACGACTGCTTTTATATTATTGTGTTTTGTGTGTTCTGTTATCTAAAACAGTTTAGACAGGCTGTGTAAAAATAAATTTAGATTAAATGAGTGTTTATTATATATATATTATGATGGGAAGCCCCTTTATAGGCAGCTGTATGGACATCGCTCTGTATTTTGTAAAACTACATGTAACTCCGCCATGTTTGTCTCTTTTAATAGTGACATATGTAAAATGAACAAATTGTTCGATAAAATTCAAAAGAAAACCCACACATGTTCTAAAACTACATATCTCAGATGGCCTTTTTTTCGTTCTCTAAAGAAAAGTAAATCGTAAACACGAACATTTGCAATAGATCATATTCGCTTCTAGTATATCCGCAAACACTACGAATTGTTAACATACCTATCACAATCTAAGGGCCGTCCCAGTATACGTTCTACTGGTTCATATATATTTGAGAAAAGTAAAGAAATTGTCGTCTTCCATAACATATTTGTTATGCTATGGTGCCGTTACCCTAAACTTGCACTCCCAGTATAGAATCTAAGAATTTGTTAATCGACTATAGAATTCTTCAATGCAAACATTCGAAGCAACAACCAATAAACAACAAAACCGTCAGACAAAATCCGAAAAATAATTAAATGTCCACACCACATCATCGAGTACTTGATTGTCCAAGTTCGAGTTAATTTGTCGCCAATTAGTACACCACTCTAGGCGATGGTAGTATAAAACCAATCTTATAAATCCGTCACCGAATTTGTGAGAAAATAATTTGTTAAAAGGAATGTTCTCTTCGTTTATAAATCCACGGCTAGCTTTGATGATATTGTATTTACAAATTGCCGTTTATTTCACAGCATTGTTATCTAAATCCATTTAGACACACCGTGGAAAGATCAATACTGATTAAAGCCGTGTTTATTATGAGAGAAACCCTCTTGACATACAGCTGGTTGTACAAGGCTTTCTATTTGCACAGCGTTTACCAGGCCATGTTTGTCTTGTGTCTAATAACACGTGCAAAATGAGTAAAGTGTTCTCACTCTCCAACTACAAAATTGGGCCTCGTTGAAAAGGTGTGCTGTAGAGTCTAGTTGTGATATTGCTTCTCGCGACAAAACGTTTATGCCTTGCGACAAATTGTGTAGTGATTGCAAGGGTCTTAATTGTTCAGTTTTTATATTTGTTTTTATAACATTCTTTTTTATGCCCTGCATTCCGTGAAACAATTACATACAAATTCCAGTTAGACGTCATTCAATTTTAAATGAAAAAAATGCTGATTTGCCGCATTTCTATATAACACGAAATTTAATTTTCAATACTGTTTTCCCGAAAACTCTTTGAGCTACACCCGTGAAACTCAGCATGATCATTACTGACATAATCACCACTATAGTAAACGTTAACTCAGATTATTTAAATTCAGCTTACTTTTTTAATTATTCATTTTGTAATGCTGAAAGTCCAATTTAAATCATTAATTTTAGGAAAGTTGCTATAAAGAGAGAAAAAGGCAAACAATCGGATATACCGTTTATTAGATTATTATGTCATTAATAAGCATGCCGAATTTCACGGGTGTAGATAAAAGGGTTTTCGAGAACACAGAGTTTGAAAATCCAATTTCGACAAAAAATAAAGTGCTAGAAATGGGACAAAACCCATCTAGCTGTACACTTGCAAACAACTAAATCAAAATTTTCAAAATTAAAACTAAATGAATTCTTACTGGAATTTTTATGTAATTTTTTCACAAAATGAAGGACACAAAAGACTGAAAGAGAATGTTCTAATAAATAAATAATAAAAAAAAATGAACAATTTTGACCCTCAAAGGGATTGTCCAACCTAAAACCACAATAGGCTAAGGTTTATTGTTGGGTTAGGTTTCCAGTTACTGAATTAACTTTAACTTTGATGCTACAGATTTAGAAAAGAAATGATCTTAATTTCTGTTTCAACTCATTGAATGCCATTGCCGGAAAAAGTAGGGAATACGGGAATCTCATTGCCGGGAAACTTTAAGGTCTCGCGGGAAATCCACGAGGGCAAAAAAA
>JAVFBY010163331.1:0-18388 GCA_034781015.1 Tonicella lineata
AAGTTATATCTTAAGATGTTATGGGATAGGCACTAAATTTTTTCTAAAGTTTTTCGTAAATATTTTTTTCTTACGTACAGATTACGAAGTTTCTTGTAAGTGTGCCCGATTACCGACTTTCAACTTCTGTGACGTGGAAGGACAAGGGAATAATTGTTAAGCTCCATCGGTTAAAGTAAGTACAATATCTTAGAATCGTGTTGTGTTTCATGCATAAGGCAATACCTGAGAATTGCGTCAAATAACCTCTGAAGTAAAAAAATATTAACCAAAATTTCATTTTTTAATTTAATAATGTTCAACGGGAATCCTTACAGTTGAGAATTGCCATCGAATACTAACAGACATATTAAACCAATATGTCAATTTCTACTGCAAGTGTTAATAGTAGACAAACAATACAAAGAAGTAAGACTTTGTGGGTTTATGTCGCATTAAATATAATGCTTAATTTGATAGCCTTATTAAAATCGCATATACATTATATCCGCAGCCATCATATACGAAAATAAGTGTTTTACTTTGAAGTATTTTGGGAGTATGAGGGGGCCTCACCTTGATTACACAAGGCTCCAGTCCAGCCATCGTCACACCTTGGTTGTCCTTCTACAAGAGGACAAAATCCTGTAATGCCGTCACACAACCCTCCTTCAAAACAATGATTACTACACACACCCACACAGTCTTCTCCATATCTGTCATGAGGGCAGGCTATTAAAACAAATAGCAGACGGTTGAACAAGATTGAAAACCTTGAATTGGTAAAGAGTCATATTTGACACTGATATGAAGTCAACTGGTAAAATACTATACCAAATATTTACCGTCAAATGGTCACTTTCAATTCACTGTACAGAATGTCTAAAATTTCATTCTTTAGAATGTCTCAATTTTTTATCTTCAGAAATACCAGTCTTTAAAAGCGTAACATTTACAAAGCAATGCAATGACGTTTAAAGTTTAGAAATACATTAGTGATTTTATCTCGAAAAATATATATTGGCTTTGTAAAAACCGCCGTCAAAATTTTGATACAAAATTTTGATGCAAAATTTGACCGCGTGTAGGGCGTTTTGATGCCAAAAAAAGATTTGAATCAAAATTTTGACGTATCAAATTACTTTGATATTTTTTGACGAGTCATCAAATTTCATTCCCTCGCCGAATTTGAAAGAGCACAAATGGCAACCATTTTGAACAATCACCAAAGAAATGATGGCATTATTGACAAAAATATTGGATCGTGTGTGGGCATTTTCTGTCAATATTATTGATGTCAATAATGTTGATGGTTTTATTGAACGTGTATGGGCCCCTTAACAATCAAATTATAAATGGGATTGTCAATACTTGACAATTTGAGTTTAACTATACTAGTGGACTCCAAATATTAATTTAATGTGAGGAGCTTTGAATATTCGCATAACTTTAATCCAACATAGATTATACATGTTTCGGAACCGGTTTTATATAGTTCAAACAGAATTCGTTACGCAGTCTATATATACGTATATATCAGCCTAACTATGCTCTATACAACACATTGCGAATGTGAGCTGAATTGAAATGACCTCATTTTGTTTACCAACTAGTATTTGAAAATTATCTAGGTCAACGAGTCGGGCTGGTTGAAATTAGTCTGTCAACTGATATTCAACAATACGAGGGCTTATCTGGCAAGATTAAAAGCAGAGGCCAAATTTTCAACTCGTGCTTTAAATTTTACCAACATAATGATAATACCATATATAATTCAAGAATAGGTAGAGCAGACGGTCCATGCTCGACACAAGAATAATATGAACATAGGGACGCTTTTGGGATTTACGCAAAATGCTGAATTATTTTAAAACCCAATTTGATTGATTCGGTCACATTTAAATCGTTTTGGATTACTATCCAAGAGAATAAATTGAATAGTTATACATTACTATTTACTAGCATGCATAGTGTTAGCCAGAGGGATTGCTCAGTGCATTTGAGAAACTCAAAAGCCATTTAAGAAACTCAAAAGCCATTTGAGAATAATTTAATAAAATTTAACATAGCAAGGAAGGGGAAAATGTCAAGCCAAATGAGACTTTTCTGTAAAAATGGTGATTTGGGACACCCTCTTTTAGATTTCTGGCTAATACTATGGAAGTAGCATGTGATATCTTTCCAATGCTATGATAATTGGAAGTCCTAATATGTGTTGGCTTTTATACTGTGTACATTACACATTATCAAAGTCAATGATATTATGGCTATTCGAATAAAGTTTTCACCAACATTGTTCGACTAGAAATCAAATAAGTAGGTAAATAGAATGTAACAGGTTTTCCAGTTAGGCACATAGGAAACCATAATAAAGTACTACTAGAGTTCGTAATAATACTAATTTGATGCAAACAAATAGCTCATTTCAAGAAGAATTTGATGGCTCAAGTTTAGTATTATGTAACATAAAGTAATAACCTTTGTCGAAACCAAAAGCTAAGTATATTTAAAACAGAAGAAGAAAGCAAGGCAGTATATATAGTTTGACAATAATTAGCGAACTTTTTAATTTTGTGAACACGCGAGGTATGATGCCAATTTAAATAATTACTTTGACAAGATGTAGAAAAGAAAATGCTTAGGCCAAACTGGCCCGGAAAAAAAATTATATATACCATATATATTTTTATATATACAACGAATAAACGCATTCACTCACACACGCATCTTTGGTTATCTCGCATAATTTAACAGAAAAAAATATAAAAGAATATAATGTTAGCATCCATACAACTTTTACACCTCTCACATTTGTTACGACTCGACAGCAGTATACAAATGCATAGTTTACAGTTCAATAAATAGTTTTATACTTAAATTAAATCCGACAAATAATGAGTTAATGATTCCTTTCAGATGGGTTTCAAAAACAATAAGGAACAAAAACTAAAAAAAATTATAGTTAAATGAAGTCAAATGACTTTCATAATATAGTAATAATTACATTTTTGACTAAATAATTCATACATAAATATAGAATAATACTCCAATAGTCCAGTGTGGACCAAAAACCCAATGCCGGAACGGCTTGCGTGGGTACAATGTTCCAACTTTCAGTACTTGGTCAAAATGAGATAAATAAAGATGAGAATAATAATAAGGAATGGAAGTGCAGATATTTTTTTTGCATAGGCCCGTAAATACTTGCATAGTTCATGTGTAAAAAAATAACCACGGCTATACCACGATCGTTTTTTTCTTCAGGTACCAGTAAATTAATTGCTGTAGTTCGACATCTCCGTTTACAATTCCTGATTTTGCGTGAATAATGTTAGTTTTCACTATAGGTTCATTATGTTTTTAAAAAAAGGTCCAATTGGTGGGAAAACGGCCAGTATAAAAAATAGAGTTTATCACAAAAAATAGAGTTTATCAACACTTATCCTCCAAGGACAGCTGACTAAAAACTGGTAAGCGAAGTCCTTTCGTTAAATCAATGGGCACACCACGTGACTCGTAATCGAACCCGCTTCCACTGGATCCTAAGCTGTCCCCGGACACACTTTCTGGTGGGGAAGGGGTGGTTGAGAAAAAGTCACACCCTACAGGGCTGTCGAGCTGACCAAATGATGTGGTCGCGGTATTATTCCTTTGGTTCACAAAATTCTTCAATTCCTGTTGGTAGGTGTTGTTCAGATTGTGCTGATTATTCACGAAAGAGTCCAAGTTAATTTGTGACGTTTGTATGTTGAGAGGCGCGATTAACGATGCCAGCGTCTGGTTGAAGCTCAAGTTGAAAGAGTTTGTGGTAGTCGTATTAGCCGTCGACAAGGCAGGGGGTGAAATGAAGTTAGTTAACTCGTCTACGAAGACCGTCGGGCTGGTTGAGCCGCTGGATGAGGAGCTTTCGCTTGGAGAGACGAGAGAAGAGAGGCTAAGGTCGATGTTTTTTGGTCGCTGGACCGGGCCTGGCATGGACACTTTGCTAAAATGGCTGTGTGTTGATATTGAGTGATGAAGGACCGGGGTGTTCTTCGGGGGCTCGGGCATGTTTCTCTCTTCTTCGTTGTGAATGAAATGACACCTAGATCCGTAGGGACAGTAAGCTGTGGTGTGGAATGTACGGCAGGGCTCGGTTTTGTACTTAGGGTGACGAGACAAGTTTCTCAGTTCGTGCATACCATGGGCGAATTGACACTTATCTGCGTACTTACAAAATCCACTTTCCTCGAATGGCCGACATAATTCTGTCTTGTATCGGCTAGAGTTGATATTAGCTGTTCTGCCGGGCTCACTCAAACTTCGGTCCAATTTGCGATTTTCCCTGGGGGTTGTGAAGGCACTGTCGCCGAATGAGATCAAATTCAGGGTGCAGGGTGGGCTGATTTTCCCACTGCCGCTGCTCGCCGTACTCAAGGCACTTGTTGAGCTGCCGGAGCAATTTCTCTGTCGCGTTAAGCCGGGTAAATTCCCTACGATCTGTCTTTCTGTGCTCAACTGCATATTTAGTAGTTGGTTGTTCTTTAAATTCTGTAAAAGAAAGACAAAAGTTGCCGTAAGTTACGAGAGTTACAGAAGAGTCTAGCCAGTTTTTAATAATCGATATAAACATATGTATTTAGATTGACCGTCTATTTAAAAATGGTGGCTATGTAGGCCTTACGTATAATGCATGTCTATCTAGTAACACGCTGTATGTAAAGTTTACAAGTTTAAAGTATACTATAAAACGATAAAAGTTCAATATGATGTGCTTACCTGACTGAAAATATCCGAGGAATCAAAGAACGGAGGCAAAAACGATGTAGACATAGTTAGGTAAACTCCAATGGTAGATATAAACTTAGGTGTACAAGCTTACTATTGTGATACCTTTGCCGGTCGCCGGTCAGCTTTTATGCTCACAGACAAAAGTAGGCGGTTTACCCCACGTGGTCGGTTTTCAATAGAGGGCTGATAGCGACTTGTCCCTGATTGGCCGATTTTGTCGGCATGCTGTTTTGACTGACAGCTCAATGTTGACGTGAGTTGTCATTGGCTGTACATTTCTCCGCTTTGGCCTTCACTTGTTGCGAACTCTTTCATTCCAATACACAACTATTCATTTACTATAGAAAATAAATGACAATTCCGATACCTACGAAAACCAAAGTTTGTTGACATGTAGGAGTTTCAAGCTGTATAGAAAGGATTTAAAACAAATTATTTCTTCTTACTTAATTTTACTAATTATACAAGTCTATTATGTTTTTAATATGTGGAAAAATGCCTTTATCCACAACATAGGACTTATACGTTAGTTAGGTTTTAAATCACATTGTTTTTATTATACAGGGAAATATAATTATGCCGAACCTAACGGCGATCTTTATAACTTATACGTAAATATATCATTTTGGTCGCATTACAACCCGGATATTATTTTATGCAGATGTCAGAACCTTTAGAGGTTTAGTCATTTTAAATTAGTCACAGACACTTGACTAAGGTGCGATAAAACTGAAATGTACTTTAGAGAAAATCTTGAAATCAACCTAAATTATCTACTTTCATTTTTACATTTAATATTTAGGAATGGTTTTGTGTTGTCACTAGATATATAATATATTCATATTATATTGGTATGACATTCTGCACGTAGACTTCGTCAAAATTCAATTTCGTATTTTGACTAAAGTCAGAAATTGCTTTGTGGAATCGGCTCCAGCTTTAGTTATGAATTTAATGTTGTAGGTCTATCGAGTATTATACAGGGCTTACTTTAACTTATAATAAATATTGTTCTTTTAAAATGACATTGACTCATTTTCCTTGTTTACTTTCTTCTATCTATTTGTAGCAGTGTATCCTTTATTTTGAGATTCGTACAAAAAACATGTTTCATTATTTCTAGCGGATCTCTATTCTGCCTCCATGTTTTAATTAATACTGTTGGAAATTGCATTTACAAGCTTAGCTGAGAAATAATACAGTAGGCGTGTCTAAAGCGAAGGCTTTATTTACGCTCATGTGCGGGTCTTGGTGGGCGGGACTGACACTGACACCAAAAATAGATTCCCCGCCACTTCTGACGCAACGCGAGTCCACGTGACGGTTTTCCCGCTTTTTCTTTTCTCTCTATCTGGATAAACGAATGGCGATCAGTCAGACGTAAATAAACTGAATGCTATGAGAAGAGAACTAGTCGACCACAAATTTTACTCGAATCTTGTCTCAAACCACAAGAAATAACAAGAATGGTAACAAATAGAAGTGTGTGGTTATAATGAAAGGTAATTTTTAACAAAATTATTTTAAAGCCACTTATTATATATGGATACATTATAATTATAGACCTATACAAATGGAAATAACTAATTACTGTGAAGCAGTTCTTCGAGATACGTATTCGCATTTAGTCTATAAATGTGTACCTGACTCTGAATCTAAAAACCACCCAGATTTAGCACAATATTTGGCCGTCTGACTTCAGTTCAATAGAAGGTTTTTGAAAAAAAAAATAATAACAGATCTTATCAGTATTTTAAATTGATGAGATTTTAAGCCCTATATGGTCGATTTCTGGACTGTCTGTCTGTTCACCTATATATAGAATAGATAACGATAAATGTCGTCAAATTAACATCCAAAATAACACCAGAGATGGAATAAAAACGTTTAACTTCAATTTCAGATGACAGTGTGTTGGCATTTTCAGATTGAAATCTTGTAGTGTCATTTCACGCAATTAAGTTTGGCAGTGCATACAGTTGTAGTGTTGTTTGCATTGGCACGGCTAATAGATGTACGTATATGATAAAAACTGCAAGTGACATGCAGTGCGCAGATCTTTGTCTGGGATTTCTTTGTGTGGGGTGGGGTTGGAGTGATAGAGGGGCGGGGGGATGACAACGACAGGATATGTCGGACATTAAAAGACAGATGGGGGACGAATGTTGTCTACAACTGTCAAAAAAAGAACGTGGACTCGTTTAATGTATACCTTATATTTAAAGTATTGTCGACTGCTTACCTATTTCGATACATGTAGATAAGTTATTGTGCCTTTTAGCAGATACATATACTATTTTGTTCCTCCGAAAAAAATTATTAGATAAAAGCTAACAACAGTATTAGGCTAAATAGTGTCAGGGAAGGGAATATTTTAATTCGATTAACAATTTTTTTTTTACCGACTCGCATGTAACAACGGCTGCTTTGGATATGTGTTGTCTGCATATACCAAAAATGTGCCAATTTAGGTCGGTACATTCTGTTTCAATATCGTACACATCAACAATAATAATGCATAGCAAGCTGAAATATTAACGACGCGTGACCTCAATTCAATTCAATTTATTTAATCATGTCACCAAGGTAATCTCAGTACGATATTAGTTGGATATGTTTTGCAACAATGTTTCAGTCATACTAGATTAATGACGAACACAAAAATGCCAACATTGTAGCCAAACGACTTCCTGTTTTGATGAAGGTTTTCACGAAGAAGAACCTTTATTATTTTAGGGAAAAAAATGTAAAAGAAAATAATTGTAATAATTATGATATATTATTACATTTATTTTTATATTTTATTTTATTTAATTGGTTGAATATAGACTGCTATTTCAGCCATATATTATTATCTGATTTTAATTACATTTAAACACAGCCCACTTTGGGCGTAAATGTACAATAAAATAATCTGAATATACCGGGCAAACAAAACTAACGTGTAATCTCAAATGAAATAATATATAAATAATATAGTCGTATTCATTGAACCCATGTACGTTAGTTGTTGTTACTGCGATGTCATATAGGTAAAGCGGCATTAGCATTCAAAACAACTCAAATTCATCTTCAATGCGTGGGATTTGTTTTCTTTATGACTAAAAGATTTGAACGGCAGTGACACTGTCAACACAAATTTACTGAACTGCACTCGCTCGTAGATTCCCAGACGGCCAAAGGGAAGTAACTCTAGTTGTCTCAGCTGGACTTCGACCCAACACCTGAGCGCACAAAGGTCAAAGTAGGTAGCTCTGTCAGGGGCCGGCTAATAAAGGCATTAGGCAACGGTATTTAACCACGGGTGGCGGAAGAAATCCCTGATTGTTTAAGCTGGGAACATTAAGGTGGGCTAGACGGACATGACAAAAGAGCGGGGCGGGATAGCTGCATGGGAGCGGCTGTCGATGCAAGTGCAAGCCGAAGGACTGGGTCCACTGTTCATCCCAGACCCCCAAACGATTGCCGGCGAGTGGGAGAATATCGGGAGACTGCAGCAAGCTTTGGGTGTGGTCAGGGAGGGACGCTGGCTCATTATGGAACTCAAATTTGGTTGACTCTATTGTAAGCGAAGAGCTTACAGCATCCTCTTTTATTGTCCTCGCTAATTTGTACATCCCTCAGTTGAGTACGTAGGCCGATATAAGCACCCATGCATCTGTCAACATAAGAAGAGTTCCCCGCCTCAGAAGTGGCACAATTTAGTCAGAACAGGTGCGAATTGCTGTGCATAACTGACATTAATAACATAAAACAATAAGACGATGTATGTTACCCGAATCCTAACTATAATTGTCTGTTTAATTAGTTTATTGCACCACATTCAGCATTATTTCAGCTAGTAGCCTATATGTGGTTAAAAGCTATATGCTATACATATAACCGTCACGGCAATTTTTTTAAAAACTGTATCTTTGAAAAGATATAATTATGTTAATCTGCTGCACTTAACCTATATATATATATCGAATGCTATAAGAGCACATCTCATACAAAAGTCCATTCTGTATATAAGTTCTGAGAAAATCACACATTTATGTTTCCAAGTACCATCTTATAGCCCACAAACGACAACGTCAAGTTAAGAAGGCTATTACTGTCAAAACGGTCATCGATGGACTTATAAGTTTTGTACTTCAAGAAGAATGGACATAAACTCTTACAAAGGACCAACAATCTCAAAATCGTCATTTTTGGCCATATCACGGTTGTGCTCTGTAAACACTCGATATTATAGTCAATAAAAGCACAAAATAAAAGTATTGAGTTCCTTTCTTTCTAATATATCATCTAGGTAGTTTCGAATTATTATTATATATAAATTATAGTAATATTGTATAGTCTTCATCGGAATTTCCTGTTTATATAATTTGTATGATATAAGTATTGTATAAAGTAATGGTAAGTATATATAGGACCCATGGATTACTTTTGATTTCCTTTCCAATATATAATATATGGCCATCAACAAAAACAATTTTATTTATATAGTCATAATTGTGTAAATACATGAATATTCTATTATGTTGACTTGTATAGCTGTGTTCATATAAGACGACGTTAAACACCATTTAAACAAACAAACCCATTATACAGAAAACGCAATCAAATTAAGATTCAATTAAAGCCAGTCATCAATATAGTATAAAATTTCTTTAGTTTTTTTTATTTTATTTTATTTTTACCTTCTACTTATTTATAACTTCATCAGATGATATGTATTGTTTTATATGACTTCATTGGAGTTTTAGTTCAGTAAAAAGTGCCGCAGGCGGACTCAGATACTGCATAAAGCTTTGGGTGTGGTCAGGGAGGGACGCTGCCTCATGCATCACCAGGCGCAATTGAATCTGACTATTGTAAAAGGATGCCTTAACAGCCTGCTCTTCTTTGAAACCACTTATTTCTGAATCACAAACTGCATGACACGCTCATCGAAGTTTTTGTCGAATTAATTCGAAAATCCCCACCTTCATCTTGGCATATTTCATAGAGAACAGGTGTGAATTGCTTTACATGCATGGAAGCTGCCATTGGAAGACCGGCATGGTGCTTGACATGCTTCTCGAATGACGTAAGAGGTGCGGTCACTGTGTCTGGACACTGGGATAGATGACAATTTCGTCTGTGACATCTTCCAATTAGATACATTCACATTATCGAGAACGCCTATATTCGTTGGACAGCTGAAGCATCATTTTAGAAATAACTATATATTTGAACAAAATAAAAATATTTTTTGTATTTCTTTGTCCTTTATAGAACATCACAATAACTACGGTATAGTTCTGTAGATTATTGATGGATGCATGTCTGTCACAAAATCAAGTAAAATTTAATTAGAACAATTTATAACATACGTCCTTTTAAAACTGAAAAAAAAGTAGTGAAACGAACCATTGAATTATTAGCTTGTCTTTGTTTGGAGTGTAACCATCAATATATACGGTCACACTATGTATATGTAGTCGGCCTCTCTAGTCCGTTTAATTTTCTAAATTCATAAAAAAAATGTTTATATAATAATATGCTATATACTTTATTCTCATGCATGTAAATAAAAATAATTTGTCAGCATAAAGACATAGGTAGTTATATCTCAATTCAAATACACACGTATTATATATATTCTATAGCATACATTATACATGTCACAAAAATATTACATATATTATAATGTCCACAAAGTGATTATATATTAAATATCATGCATGGAAGTGAAAAGTGTATATAATTAAACTGATAAACAAAGTAAAGTGGGACATCTCGTGTATATGTAGGATTTATGCAATATTTATAAACAAGGAATTTGCCCTTGCCCAGATTTCAAACCCTTCCCACCCCCACCCCGCTTATCTGGTTAAAAAAAAAATGGATTTCAAAGAGCCTGGGAAAGGTCGCAGTCAGCAGTGGATAGGCAACGAATCTTAAGGCTCTGTAAGTCATCCATCTAAAGCATATTATTTAATTCAGAGAAAGTGTTTGTCCATTAGGCTATATGACTGGTATAATCAAAAACAGCTGACTTTGTATTTTACCAGTAACTCGGTCTCTTCCTATAAGAGTATGCGTTAGGGTAACCCCAAAGCACGTTTTAGGCCATTCAAATATCATCAAGAAACCTTTTTAACGGGAATGATGTGTTTTTTATATATATATTATTAATAGTATTTCTTACATGCGAAATTATCATTCTAAGTATTGGTCTTGACTCTTATACTTCCAATTATATAACCACCGTTTTAGTCTTTTCGATAATCGGCCGAATACAGATAAGCAATCAAAGGGACGTAACTCAGTGCTATCAGAAAGTACATTATAAGTAATGCCCACAATATTGATACGTTGATACTCATAATAAAGAGCAATTTAAAACACATAAGCAGGCAAAAGTATAAATTTGCAAAGGCGTATGCCATTCATCTGTTAGTATTATAAGTTTAGTTCCTATATACAGCAAACGCATATATGAACCGTAACTTAGTTACATATGTTTCGTCAGCATATTATGAATGTCGCTTATTTCTCACGCGCTTTGGGCACAATTAGTGTTCAGTTACTACAACAACACAAGTGGGCCAAAAAACACATCCAGGTCCCTGTAACAAGTTGTAACTGTATAGCAAGTAGAAATTTAGCTAGTAAAGACATTGTGGCGATAGTTTGACATTTTGGTGCAGGAGTGTGAACGTACAGGCAGACAGTCCTCAGTTACGTCTGTTTCTGTCAATCATTCCTATAAATAAGAAATTATATATGTTTATAAATGTAGAGAAAAATTTGACATGCCTATATATGTATATTTCTAGAAACGAGTAAAACGCCAAATTTGGACATTTTTTATTATATTATTAAATATATATTGACATATATATAATAATATGAAACTTGCACAACATTTCAGTTTGTTTTTTTACACAATTCGAGAGGAAAAAAAGTTTTCATAAAAATGTTTTTATAGGCTGGCATATGTATAGTGGGAGATGCACTTAAGATTTATTAAATGTGATTGACAAAACGGGGGGCCTGTTTTCGTTACTCTTTAGAATACAAATGCACTTACAAAGAAAGCTGTTTGAGCAAACATATTATGTGTTAAAAAGAGATGACCCCTTGTGTGGTTTTGCTGATTGACATACAATGCAATGTTCTGTCAGCCTTGCAATTAACACAACATATCCTGCTCTAGAACCAACAAAATGCTGTTTTACAAACTGGAAACATTTCAAAGGATATATACATTATTCCACCGACAGGAAATTTTCATTAAAAAAAATCGCAAATGTATTTTTCTTATACACACGAGTTAAATTAATAAAACTCTTTTTTTTTACGACTATATTTTTAAAAAGCGTCGGGTTACCCATGCACAACCCACATGCAATCTAATAGTAACCAAATGAACATGCTTCCAGAAATTAGGAAAGAAGTCACGTGCACTAAACTTAAAAAAGATATTTACATTGTGACGTATCCTAAAAATACGCTAAAACTTAAAATTTCAAAATTGATTTTATAATGTGAAGGGAATTTTTTTTCATAAAAATATTATGAAAGGCTGCCTTATGTAAACAGGGAGGTGCAATTGGTGATTAAAGGGAGATTTATTAAATGTGATTGACAACACGATTGTTGGGGCCTGTTTTCATTACTCTTATAGGGTAAAAATGCACTTACAAAGAAAGCTGTTTGAGCAGACATATATTATGTGTTAAAAAGAGATGACCCCTTGTGTAGTTTTGCTGATTGACATACAATGCAATGTTCTGTCAGCCTTGCAATAAACACAAGATATCCTGCTCTAGAACCAACAAAATGTTGTTTTACAAACTGGAAACATTTCAAAGGATATTTATTATAACAATAAACAGGAAAATGTCATCAGATAATTGCAAATGTATTTCTCATATATATACGAGTTTAATCATTAAAACTCTACTTTTTTTTTACAACTTTATTTTAAAAAGTTGCGTTAACCACAATCCAACAGTAACGAAATATATGTTTCCAGAAATGTGGGACGTGGTCACATGTACTAAACTTATATAGGATATTTACGTTGTAACGTATCCTTATAAGCCTAAACTAGAAATTAGCCATCAAAGTGCCCGATTGGCTTTCTATCATGTCTTCTTAGAACACCACATGACGTCAAGATAACACAGGTTGCTGGGTTTCTGTAGATGACGAGTAACGCGAGAAAAGCCTAACCCAATTGGCACATTTCAAAATTGTTTTAATAATTTAAAGAAAAAAATTTGCGAATTAAAGCGAGAATTTATTAACGTGATTGACAAAACGGGGGGCGTATTTTCGAAGAAAGCTGTTTGAACAAACTTGCATTATGTGTTGAATAGAGATGACCCCTTGTGTTGTTTTGCTGATTGACATACAATGCAATGAAAATGCGGTTTCACAAACTGGAAACATTTCAATTTATAAACATTATTCCAATCAACAGGAAATTGTCTGAAAATTTGTCTAAATCGTCAAATTATATGTACGAGCAAAATTAACAAAACTAGCTACAAAACCCCTGCAGGCATTTATAGACCTTTGTCTAACCACAAACTATATTATATTTATTATAAATAGCAATAATATAGCAACTCGGTCGTTTTGAGAAAGGCAATAATAAGCTTATATTATAGACGTATTTTATACTGATTGAAAACATACTGTCTTGCCTTTCTGAGATCTGATTATAGACACGAGTCTAAAATTGATAAAATAAAAAAAAAACGAATGAGGTGTCGTATAGAAAAGATATATTAACTGGTGAAAATATATAGTAACTTATCAAAATATACATATAAACCATATTAACACCAGACGAGCCTGCTGACTTCATGTGTAGAAAATTATACGAAAATAAATTGTTTATTTTTTTTAAATGTACGCTATAATTATAATTGGTTAATCCGATAAGCATTTGCACAAAATCACTTGTTTGTCCCTATATAAAACAGTTTTCTCAATAAAACACTTAAATGTTTCAAAATATAGGCCTTAATGTACACTCAAAGCTTTAGAGTTTTAAATTAAAACACTTATTGTCCCTAAATCGCTATTGGCTTAAGTGTTTAAAATGTAAAGCACATACCGTTTACGGACATGTATAGTGTTTTGATTTGAAACACTAAAGCGTTTAGTTTACATTTAGTGCTTTATTTTGAAACATTTATGTGTTTTTATTGAGACAATCACTGTTTTAATAGTAGGGACAAAAAGTGTTTATTATTGAACACATGCATACTTTTTACAGTGTATTTAGGCCATGCCACGTTAACTTAAGTTCCCATTTTAGGATTTCGGTATGTGTTTTCAATATAGAATCCGTTAGTCCTTAATCTCATGCAATTACGTCATATCAGATAATAGTTGTATACGAGTATGTAACATATGACCGATTCACACTTTGAAATATACATAATTGTTATTTGGATGTTGCATCATGTCATTTCTGTAATTCGTTGTCAATCAACTTCAGTTAAATTATGACATCCGTCCGGTGGTTTTTAGATAATACAGTACACATGTAGATTTAACGCTTTATCTAAATAACATGCAACCTTCAATCCACAGTTGAATATGCATGTGCCGACTGTTTTTGAGGATGTCCTATTTTGTTATGGACACTGAATATACGTTATAACCCGTTACATATACACGCTCTGGAATATACAATCTGCCCGCATGTATATGATCTATATAGATTATTGTATCCTTGATTAAAACCGCTTGACACTCGTTTGGCACTGCTTTGATTTAAATTATGACACCTTTCTTATAATCTTGTTTTAGGACATTAAAAATCACAACATCAAAAATCTCTTTTATATTGGTGTCAATTCAAATAAAATATGAAATAATTTTTGAAATTATAGGTTATCCTCTATAGGGTTACATTTCCAATTCAGATTTGTTTATATACGTATATTGATTTAAACTAAGGATGAAATATATTTGATTGATTATTTTGTGAGGTAATTATATTTAGTACATAAGTATTGTATCTCCGAATAAAAACTGATTCTGACTGAATATTTCGGCTTTATTTTGCCATCGACAGCAGTGAACATATAGAAGTGACATGTATAGGAATACATTTTAAACAAACATATTTAATGGGTAAATATGAAAATGATGGATGAGTTTTGCCCCATTTTAAGAGCTTCATTTTTTAACATAACAATTAAGGCTATATAACTTCAAGCTTGTCAATAAACACAGAAGTTGAACACCCATAAAGCCTTGTTATGTTATCCATATCCAGCTTCTAAATGCCAATCAAACAACTTACTTCATTTTTTGTCGAATTTTAATTTTTTTAAATTATGTTTTCTCAAAAACCGTTTGAGCTACACCTGTGAAATTCGACATGCTAATAAGTGACACAATAATCTAGTCAACAATACCTTAGATTTTTGTTGTTGTTGCCTAGTTCTATTTTAATAGCAATTTTCCTAAACTTAATTATTAAAATTGGACTTTCTGCATTAAAAGATGAATTATTTAAAAAAAAGCCGAATTTATAAAATCTGAGATATTGTTTACTAGATTATTATGTCACTAACCAGCATGTCGGATATTACGGGTGTAGCTCATAGGGTTTTCGAGAAAACGGAGTTTAAAAATTAAATTTCGACAAAAACTGAAGTGCTATAGAAATGAGACAAAACCCATCCAGCTGTACACTTGCAAAAAACTGAATAAATTTTTTAAAACTTAAAATTAAATGATTTTTAACTGGAACTTTTGTATAATTTTGTCCACAAAATTCAGGACACAAAAGAGAATGTTTTAATAACAAATAAATAAAAAAAGAGAAATTTTGAATCTCGAAGGGTAGTCCATCCTTAAACCAATATGATATTAGAATTAGGATTTTCAAAAGTAAAACCTATAATTATATTCCTGTATACATGTCTATGTTCACTGCTGACGATGGCAAAATAAAGCTGAAATATTCAGTCAAAATGAGGCTTTCTTTGGAGTTAGACTATACTTGTACTATAGCTGTACCCGCACCTCTTCGCTGGTCCAACCAAACTTGAAGTCATTAGTTATACAGTGCCAGAATGAGGAGTAGCAACAACCTAAATGGGTCCAAAAAGTGACCCCCATTTTGTGCGTGTCCCTTTTAGAATATATATGGTTTGTGGGGTTTATCTGTTTTGGTTAGGGATAAAAATGCACACAGACAAACACACGCACACACAGACGAAAGTGACCCCATTTTGTATGTGCCTAAAACCTGGGTCACTCCCTTTCAGAATATATAGGCTATGGTTTGTGGGGTTTATCTCTTTCTATCTGGGATAAAAATGCACACAGACAAACATACGCACAGACAGAGGAAAATGACCTCTATTTTGTATGTGCCTAAACCCTTCCCTGGGTCATGCCCTTTCAGAATATATATGTTTTGTGGGTTTATCTCTTTTGGTTTAGGATAAAAATGCACACAGACAAACACACGCACAGACAGATGAAAGTGACCCCCATTTTGTATGTACCTAAAACCTTCCCTGGGTCATGCCCTTTCAAAATATATATATTTGGTGGGGTCTATCTCTTTTGGTTTGGCAGGAAAATGCTCGAAGACAAACACACACAGACAGATGCCTCTCTTTTATATATATAGGTAGGATTATCAGTGGAACTATAATGGATGATGTATTTAAGCTTAAAAAATTAACAAAAACAATGACATGACTTATTAACACTTGCACTTATATACATGAGTTTTGTTCAGGTGTTTAGTTTATACTTTTATTAAATTATATGACTATAATTATATTTTAATATATAAAATTATTTTAATATTAAGCTTTTTTAACTGCCATTTCTTTTGTTTCAGCTATAAATTGAATTGACGATGGCCACATGCAGTGAATATACATGTATGTCTGTGAGCAAATTTCGGAAAACCCGAACCAACATATTTCCATTTCTTGATCTTTTCAACATATATGCATTTATCTTTATTTTCGTTTTGATACACCGTTAAAAAAAAACTGGTTTCAACTGTATATTGTCTCTCTTTACATTGAATTCGAATGTAAAATTTACTAACATTTCTGACAGTGCAATCTATATAATTCTGTGTAATGAGGTTATATATTTGTGATATTTCCACGTGTTTTGAATGTTAGCACTCTATATGTACAGCCTTTCCGTAAATCTAAAAGGTGTACATTTATCTATAGTGTTATTAGAATTGGGTGTGAGATAATGCCTTTACATTAATAGGGAAAACCCCATTTCATAAGCTTTTAATAACTGTTATCACGACACTTGAAAATAGTTTGCTTTACTTTAAAAAGCAATTCCCATTACGTATTTTTTGTTTCTGTTTTAATGGACGGTCTAAAAGGATCGAGTCTAAAAGGGCGTGTCTTTATAACTATAACCAAGGGTGGTGATTTTTCATCCCGGGGGTCGTGAATTGTTTGTCCCGAGGGTCGGGATAGTCCCGGAGTTCAGCTAAGCCACAGACAAAAATCTGCCCTAATCCTCGCACCTGATTTTAAGCGTCTAACCATGGGGGTATAAATGTTTTAATAGGTAGGTGGGTGAGAAATGTGTCTTTCTTTTGAAATTAACCCATCCCCTATCTCACAACATCAAAACGCACCGCGAGCTATTTAATATACAGTTTCCAAAAAGCGATAATTTAATAGCCAGCTTTTAATAGGAAATTAAAGAGAACTGGCGTAAGCTGTTTAATTTGGTTATAGCTTGTCTCATCATGCATTAACGAAACTGATAATTATTAAATCCATATTTCCGCCTTTTTGTTTAAATATACTTTTTCTATATTTATCCCTAAGCCTTTTATATCTACACCGGTTTTATTGTAAGGCTTGGAGGCTAATTATAGTATATATATTGTGTTTTAGTTTTGTTAGCTTGTGTTATCTCAAAAGAGTCATTGCAATAATCTGAGAATAAAAATCGGCCATGTTTCTGAATAAGGCAGAATTTGTTTAAAAACTCAAAAGTCCAAAATCTCAAGGCCTTTTCAACAAAATATAGTCTTAAACATTTATAAATTTCCAGGATAGTACTATAATGCAAAATAAATTAATCTTTCTCGTTTTGATTTTGAAGAGGTTTACTCAGATGACTTATGTATAGCCTATATAGATCAGTTCGTCATGTCAGCACCTTAATTCGTTAGCCAAGAGTATTCGTCTAGATATATAGCATGCAGGTGTATGATTGGCTGGAGCTTCCTGCTGCTGTTAGAGCTATTCCTGGGCATCAGGAAGCCGATTTGCTGTCCTTAGATGTCTTTTACCTTCAGATGTAATATTAACACCTGTCCCCTTGAAGATCTCTTTTGCTAGTGGGAGAAAGCCTTCTTTAACAACAATCCATGTTTTCCCAGCATTGGGAAAATAACCGTAACTTGGTCCCAACTGACATAATTTTTCCCACCAGCGCCGGAGACCTCTGAGTGTGCCTGTTGCAGTTATATTGTCAGCATATGCAGCACTCTTAGTTGTAAGGTTTTCCTTTTGAGAGAACTTGAGAAGCGTAAGTAGCAGAGGTATAGTTGCTATTGCATAAGTTGCGATGGCTACTGGGTCACCTTGGGTGGTGCCCTCTCTGGATTTTAACTCCCCTCCAC
>JAVFBY010163332.1:0-11398 GCA_034781015.1 Tonicella lineata
GACTAGCGCCACCTATATCCACAGTTATAAGCACTGTGACAACCAACCCGTGTGACAACCAACCCCGGTCTCCCCTAAGCATTAAGCTCACAATTTATCACTAAAATGACTTTTAGTTACCTAAAATATATAATGGCTGTAATTAGTCATAAAGCGCTCTATAATACAGCTGAGGGCCAAAGGTATTTGTATCTAACAGCATTAGCTTACACAAGTCGTGCCTAGTTATCGTAGATGTGGCGCGCATGGTGTGGCGCGTTTTCATTTACATGCATGGGTACCCAAGTAAATACAAACTTTTGCTATGATTTTTAGGTGCATGATTGGCTTTTTGGGGCTTCTCACGCGTTTTCCTTGCGTTACTTATCATAAACAGACTGCACCCCAGTCAGCGTGTTATATTTGGCGTCACGTGGTGTTTGACCAAGGAAGATGATATTTAAGCCAATGGTGCATGCACCTTTATGGAGTTATGGGAAAAATATAGAAACTCGCCGATTTTCCTTTATAAATAATTTTAGCCCATTTAGCGGTTAGTGGGGTTTTAAACAATACAGGTGTGGTTTTGGCCGATAAGGTATAGGCCTATATAGTAATACAACATTACAATTCACTATTTTAAAAAAGGTATCCATTTGCGTGTTAAATTAAGGTAGAAACGATTTGGAGGAATAAGGTCGCGATATTTAAGTCATCTGATATGATTATGTATTCAAGTTATATTTCTTAATTCGTGACAACCAGTAGCCTGTACTTTGACACTTCGCCGCGTGGTAAAATTCCAATGAAGACAATTGAATAAACTGTAATTGGGATGAATGCAGACGAAGGTAAGCTTGTGTACACAGTGTCTTTAGAGATATAGGTCATTTTGAAATCGTGATATTATGTAGCGCGTATAACATCTTAATAAAACTTTGCGCCTTGTTTCCAAAGTACGTGACCCGCTTATAGGATATGCATTCGGTTAAATACAAGATAACCTAAAATTTTAACATATAGGCCAGCTTTCTTGTCGAATATGGCATTTAATAATTTAAAATTTGTGTGAAAACACGGACCGCTGGTGGTAAATTATTGACACCTAACATGTGCTCATGGTCAAACTATATTCTACCCTCAAGCTGTAACTCCCGTGCAATCGAGATGAGTAATCTTCGTGAACATTGTCGTTCGTAGTAAAGCCCCGCCTACACGATCATACATTTGTGTGACCATGCATGTTCAAGCTTTTTGTGGATTTCTGTCTTCAGTATCGTACATTTGTTCAAAACATGGTCATACATTTGTGTGACCATGTTCAAGCTTGTTATAGATTCCTGGCTATACTGTCAAACATCATCATATACGATCAAACATTTGTATGATGCGGATTGTTTGACGTGTACACAGTTGCTGATTGGTTAAAGATTGACTTCTCATTTAAATATTGCCAACATTTGTTCTCAAGATGAAACATGCAGCTAAAAATTTGAACATCTTCATACATGTTTGACGATGTTCAAAGTTGTTGGGTCAGCCGTCCAGACGATCATACATTTGTCCACGAACACAGTCATACAAATTGTATCACCATGTTTTGAACAAATGTATGATCGTGTAGACGGGGCTTAAGGTATAAACCACGCGAGCTCCATAGCCTTACACGTATACTAAGTGTAAAGCTATGTATAAGGGCTTAGCCACGCGAGCCCTATGCCGCAAAAATGTCCAATACAAACGAGTTCTCAATCGTATGAGTTGGATAGTAAATACAATTTTTAAAAAAAAGATTTATATTTTTATTCTTGTTTTCAGTGTTAAGCCACAATTTTGATTTGTGATAAGTTCACGTCGTATCGGGATTGAGTATAGTATTCTAATGGTTGAGGAAACTGGACATAAAGTCTGGAGATAACGAACTAGGGCTCTCTCTCTCGAGCATATTGTCCACTTTCCCACGTTGTGCTGAACTTAAGGACAACGTTGGAAAGTGGACTCGTTGGCGATACACTAAACTGACACACACACCTGCAGGGCCATTGCACAAAACAATGTTAGCTTACGTCAATCTAAATGACCAAGACAACCCGTGCTATTGCCGCGACGGTTACGGTCACCTTAGCAGAATGAGATATGATAAGTAACGCGAGAAAACGCGGGATAAGCAAAAAAAAAACAATCGTGCACCTAACTCAGAATGAGGCTGTGTGCAAGTGTACGGCAGTAGTCCGACACCCCACAAGTCCGACAGCCCACTAGTCCGACACCCCACAAGTCAGACATTTCCTCAAGTATAACAGCCCAATAGATGTAATTAATATCCCACTTAATTTTCTTATCTGTTAGGCAAATTAGAAGCTAAATACGGCATTAATAAAAATAACTTCCGTATGGGTGGCAACTTCTTTATAAAATTGGTTACAATCTTTCATTTTCTTTCCAGAGATTATTATCAAGTACTTGTTAATTATCTCAAGAATTAGATTGAAACGTTGGAACTAATTCAAAACAAAGTTTCCATCCTTACGAAAGTTATTCTTGTAAAAAAAAACATTTCTGAACCATCTTGATACCAATAATTAAAGATAATTTTTAACCTGAATTGACCATTACATGTGAAAATGTGTTGATTCAAGGCTGTCTTAATTCCCAGTAGCAAATATATTAAGATTAACAAATGGCTATCTCCAAGTTTTAAAGTCATTGGTGCTACTGTGTAGTAAAAGGCTTGTTGAAGTACAAATGTCCTCTGATGGTAGCTGTTTTAGCCCCTAGGAACAGCACAGGAATACAGTTACAGCAACAACAATAAATGTGAATAAGGCGAGATCCTTATTTAAAAAAGTATGTATTGCAGTTTAATTGATAACATTAATTGGTTACTGTAGAAAATGTAGCATTTCTCTGATACTGCATTGTGCACAGGATTGGGTCTTTTGCCGCCTTATTTGTTGAGCTATTAACAGTTTTCTGCGGATTTGCCATTGGTGTTACTGGATATTGGTATCACCAATGTAAGCTGGTTGCACAAATGGCTTTTTCCAATGTTTTACAAGTAAATATGTATTCTCAAAGAACGTAACTTAATACATAGACAGAATATTAGAACCAATCTGGGCATTATGCGATCATATTGAACTATAGTGATGGTTGTAATAAGTGTTACCAGGTATTGGTAACACCAATGACTACTGTTTAGTGCTTCAACTTCTTAATGCATCTAAAGCAACTTTGTTCTTTCTGATGCCACTTTGTTAATTTTGGTCATTCTATTCTTATATACATGTAGGACAGTATTTAATATAAATACTGGTCATTTGTGATACAGCTTGTCATTGGTGTTACATGTTTGTCATTGGTGTCAAGTATAACTGGCCCCTGGAGCATATTACATTCATTGGACAATTGCGTTACCCCCACAGTGCATGAGGTCATTTAACACCATTTGCTATAAGATGTCGTCAGATCTACATTGCGACAATACAACATCGGGGAACTTATAAAGATATGATTTAAATCAGAGTGAATCTTGGAAGTCATATGAATATGCAGCCCTTTTCATTTAATTTTTTGTTAGAGCTTTTACGCTGAAATTGTATATACATGTTCAGCGACAAAAGATTTAAGGATTTTCATTTGTGTAATAGTTCTCAAATGGAGGCCGAATCACAACCCTTTCTCTACGCAAAAAAAAACGTTATAAAAGCATACATTATCTTAAAAGCTTGGATCAAACAATTGTTTTCAATGATAAGTACATGATACATGTACATCTAAGGGAGACATCTTTCATGAAATGTTGTGCAACAAATATTGTACAATAAAATTTTGTCACGTTAAAGTCTATCTGTAAATTTCTCGCATAAGATCTAGTTGTCGAACAAGATTTTGTGAAAGTGGCCCGGAAAAGAACACTTATATAATAAGCCATTTGAATATTTTACACAAACTTTTATTAAACATATACAGGATAAAATAGTAATTGATAGTTCAATATTAACAATACATTAGAAAAACACTAACATTACATAGAAAAAAATAAGGAACATAGTATTTTATTGTCAAAACAATATTACATAAAATAAGGTATCTTGTTAATGCTGAACTGTTTAAGACCTGTTCTCATGGTGCAAATTGTCGTACGGACTTTCATAATTTGTGGTGTTTGGATTGATCAAACGAAATCCCATCCAATCAATCGTACAAATCCCATCCAATCAATCATACAAATTGTACTGTGAGAACGAAAGTGTCAAGGTTTTTATGATAAAAGTGTGTTCCAGTCCGATATGTAAAGAAAATCCCCATCACACCCCACTTTAAAAAAACAATGACAAAACACAAGGCAATCCCAGGATGCTGAAATAAGATGTTCAGTTTACATAACAAGACACCACAAACAAATTGGGGATGTGTAAATGTTGGCAAGGGAGATAATTTGACCTTGACTGCAGTTGTATGACATAGAATGGATGCAAAACTGTCACATATTAAAAACGGCAGAGGAAAAAAATTTGTGACTTTATTAATTGTCATTTTCTAATGATGTCCACGTCATAAAACTTGCTTCAAGAACCGAATTATCTCCCTTGTCAACAATAAACATTTATTGGGATTCCATTTTCCCCTTAGCTTGAGAAGAACCAAGGAAACAGGAACATATTGCAAAAGAGAAACTTACTAGATCTATTGAAATTATGATACATGTATATAAACAAACAAACAGAAACTCTGTAGTAAAGATTAAGCACTATTAAAATATATTTTGCCATGCAACGGAAAGGGTGCAAATATCGGATAATAAACAGTCCTATTTTGGGTTACAATTAAATACATGTACAATAATTTATATTTTATTTATTTATGAATGTAATGTATATTCTTACAAATGTTATGGTGAACAGTGTATATAGCTGGTTACTGACAAAAAAAATATCATTTTCTATCTGTATTAAAATAATATTTGAACAATTTGTCATCAATCATGCTACATGTAGCTTAATTTTATGGGGTATGCACATGGGCACCCATGGACTTTATCCACCCAGATACCAAGGGATAAGCTACAATGTACACCCGATTGTATAGGTCTGCCTTCCTGTAAAATGTGACTGTAATGTTTGTCAAAGGCTACAGTACACTCAAAAATGTTTCTCAAAGTTGTTTTTTTGGTGACTCCAGCTGTTTTTCTCTTGGGCTTGTCTAGTGATTGCAGGTATCTTTTCCCCTCTCCCAAATGTGTAACAAATGGAACAGTTTCAATTAGTGCATTACACTGATGTGCATTCATCTCTGTAGCTTTAGTCTGGCACCCCACAAGTCCGACAGCCCACTAGTCTGACACCCCATAAGTCCGACATTTCAAATAGTATAACAGTCCCCTAGTCCGACACAGTGTGACACACCACAAATCCGACAGCCCTCTAGTCCGACACCCCACAAGGCCAACAAACTTATAATAGTTCGACTCCGACATCATGACTAAGGATATCGGCCCTACCCATTTAAAGGGCCTACTAGAAAATTCATTAAAATCTCTGCATTTTTGAAAGACTTTTTTAAGGTAAGCACTAGGTTAAAATAAATTATCAAATGTATTACCGGGTGGGGAGGGTATCTCTCTCTCTTGAGATATTTATTATGTCAACAAAATGACACTATATACTATTGTAAATGGTATGGGTGTCGGACTTGTGGGCAGTCGGACTTGTGGGGTGTCAGACTTGAGGGGTGTCGGTCTTGTGGGCTGTCAGACTTGTGGGGTGTCGGACTTGTGGGGTGTCAGACTTGTGAACGCATCCCAACAGATCAAGGGTCAATTTCACAGAATATGTTGCACAACAAAAACTATTGTACGATATCGTAGTTCCTTTGACGTCCAGCAATTAAGGTAATGTGACGTTATAGCAACTAAGATATCGTATGCTACTTTTTTTGTCGTAAACAATTTCGTGAAAGTGGCTCCAGGCACGGAAACCTAAAGTGATCAGTTTTGGTACACTTGTGTGGCAAAAATATGTTGTGGTTTTTTAAAAAGTAAATACGCCTACAAGAGCAATCTTGTGTATTCAATTAATACAGGAAATACATATATAATTTAGTCAGGCCTACCATAAATTGAGGATTCAAAGGTTTTGTATACAGTCTTACAGGCCAGACAGTGAGCCATTGTATAAATCTATATTTCACTCCATTATAGTGAAATAGTAGAAGCTTTATCAGATAATACACCCTTTGGCTATAGCCTCAGTCTCCTGTGATGTAATGCTACGTGATACTGTAACAACATTAGAACGACTTAAAGAGACGGGTTCCCCCAAAATCAGTTTTATCAAAAAATTCAGACTGCTACGATTTTACGTAGTATTAATGTTTGTCAAGAAATTCAAACAATACAGTCGAAATGAAAAGATTTCGATATGTACTTAGTTTGTACGAGCCAAGAGAAATGATTAAAATCAAAGAGGGCATGCCATCCAAAGTATATATCCGGTATTGTTAGAGTGCCATTTTTTGTCACCATATTTAAAAAATCCTGTTTCAGCAACAAATAACGGTGACAGTTAATAGTTAGGGTACAGTTAACGGTGATAGAAAAACATCGCTTAGGTAAAGTTTAATTAGATACCAATCATTTGTTAGAATAAAAGCGAAATTTTGCCAATCAAACTGACAAGCCTTCTTTATGCTAAGGTACGAATGTCAATCAAAGCCTTGTTATACGTTAGTTACATGTACCTCATGTAATTCTATAATTGTGCAAAAATACATTATTTTGGGCGACTGTCTCTTTAAGTGTTGCTGAATCACAACACCCGCGACTGAAGCTATACTGAAAGGGCCAAAGGTCTATATTCTAGACATTAAACCAATTATACACTAGTATTATTATGAATATACACACATATGTTGGTCTACATTGCAAAATAGATGTATCTAGATGTGTCATGATGTAATTGCTTGATGTAAAGAAGACTCAGATGTACCAAAAGTTAACAAACATTGAAAGCGTTAAAAGAAAAGTTATACTTAAATTAAAAAATAGTAACATTAATGGAATTATTAAAAGGGATTGTTTTCAAATTAAAAGTTTACCATAATCAAATAAACATGAGCATTTTATTTGAAAAGTAGAATTACAAAAATAAAATGTTTTAAACATATTTACTGACAACACGACATTATGTTAAATGCAATATATTATACATTGTCTCACTCTGTATTTATAATGTACTACAGTGTAACAGTGGTATAATTTAGCCATAGACAAGTGTGTATTCATGTATTGTTTGAAAGAAATACACCCAAACTTCAGTGTGCAAGAAATTTAGCTAACATTTGACGAAACATTGTGATTCCAAAAATAATTAAAAACATATCCTTGAGATTTTGTAGGTTGTAACAGTTGAGAAGTTGTACAGAGTAATGTATTAATCTTCTCACTTATGACTTGTTATAAAAGGCCTGTTTTATAACACAAAAGGCATTCAAAAGTGAAGAATAGGAAAAAGTGCCATTAAAATACGTCACTTTAACAACATTTTAGCCCTAAAACTGGCCTCAAGGATCAAATTATTGCCCTTGCCAACACTACCGATTCCATACTGAGAAGATTCATCTACAAATATATATATACATCTATTCTATTGAATAAAATAATACTGATTATTAAAGCTACATGATTTCTTGAGTTTATAGAATGGATGAGAATACATCGAGACCCACTTCACATAGGATGTGCCACACCACTCTGTAAAGCAATAGAACACTTCTTGTTGTGTAATTTAGTTTACACTGAAGGCGCAGCTGTATGACTGTCGCCTGTATAACGTGTACTACATACTCAGTGTTTGATTTTTGGCTATAGGAAACCACATTTCAAGAGATTGTATTACTTTTTATTTCATAAACTGCAATATTGTTTATGCCACAAATTGACCCCCCTTTGCAGAAAAGTGTCATTTCGCCAAAGGACGTTACTCTGATGTCGTTAAGACCTAACTAGAAAGTCTTGTATTGTATTAACAAGCTTTGTTTTACGGCGTCAACCCCAGATAAATTATATAAACCAAGGTTGAAAATCAGCCTTGAAGGCAGTGAGGTACATTGAAATGGATTCAGTAGTCCAATGCACTAACTCTTTTAAAGAGTTACATGTCAATCTTTAGTTTTTGTCTAGTACATTGTTCATGTTACATTACATTTGATAGGTAAAAAGCTATGTATATGATCAAAGCAACACTTTTCATCTTCAATCTTTCAAATCTAATGACGAATTTATCAGAGTTATCTATTTTTTCATCTTCTTCAATTTAAATAACTGAAGAAATCTAATTAAACATTGAAGATGTATAAATGTCGATAAATGACAAAATAATGATAAATATTGTATAAGTAACATGTAAATTTATAGATTCATTTTTCAGTATATAAACAAATTTACGTTCAGTCCCCTGAACAACTAGTTAGGCACAAACAAATCTGACTTAGTATTAAGAATAATAAATTAATGAATTTTTGAGAGAAATCCTTGCTGTAAAATTACATGTAGAGTTGCTGTCCTCTATATGGAACTCTCTAGAGTGATAGTAGGAGAGTGTTGTAACAATGCCATCGGGGCCCTTGACCGGGGGGTCATCGCAGCTTGCTGAAACATTCAAGAAAACAATCTTATATGAAATAGTTGGTAAAATTGAATTATTTAAGAAATAAAAAATATTTTTTAAAAATATTTGTGAATGTTTAAAACTAAATACATGTATGATTAACAGCAATTAAAGATAAATCAATTTTATGTATAACTCTAATGTATTTTATTTTATTACTTTCTATTTATTTCTAATATAGTTTCATTTTGAGCAATTTCAATATGTATACACAATTATAAGATGATTTTTTTCCTTTGTATATTAAATGATCAAGCATTTCTATTTGATCCATGTAAGTAATGTACAGTAATTTAACTTATTTCAAGTTAATTAAATATACTATGGTTAATATTATAAGCATTAATAGTTGGATAAAATGTAGCCTTCGCATGCTGATAATCAGTAATCATACATGTACATGCAATTGCATATGTTCATATTATGTTAAACCTACATACATGAAGTCATGATAGTGTTTGGAGGATTACTCGATGTTTTAACACCGTGCTCAGGAGTATTTCACAAATAGGACAGGGTGCTAGCCAAATGAGCACAGAAAACCACCCTTGATGCACAGGCAACATTAAAGACTGGTGGAGGATGGACACCACAAAAATTTGGCTTCGTGAGGCCACTCAGTTCTGAAGTCACCAGAAGCTTGTTCTGTTTGCAACTAATATTATACTATTTATAGGTCAAAAACATAAAAAAGTGTGGCAACAATTGCAAATATTTCTCACAATTTAGTTTATCTCAATTTGGTTCAATAATGATTTTAATATTTTACATGTACTTTGGAAATTTTATCATAATATATTTTTATAAATGCAGATAAAGAAAATGTGAGATGCCTCCACAATATATATATTTGAAAACAGTGTCCCTATATGACAGCACAGTGTAAGCCTCAATTAAATACTAAAACCAATTGATTAATCGCTTGACTGATGTACCATGCTCAGGGCAGTCTTAGTCTTAGGACGGTATGCCAGCCAAATGGATGGACGGTGGAGGAGCCCACCTCAGAAGTCACTGGCAACATCAAAGATTGGACAAAACAAGAATAAGATACCATAATAAATCAGTTTCCTGATATCTCTTAGCTCTGGAAACACAAAGGCATCAGGGAGCTGCTTTTACTGAAGACACCGAGTCTGACTGACACACCACCTATCTAAATTAAGAGCAAAGCTTCAAACAATTGAAACAGTAACCCTTTATGTTGAGCTCCAAAAGGAGGAGAATTTACAGTTCCTTAAAATTGTATGTCTTAAATCTGAACAAAGGCTCTTTAAAAAAAAGCTTAAACAAACATGTATAAAAACAATCGATGAACAAAAGCATGCAAATAGAGAATAACAAAGGAAACAAACTAGACTTAAAGAAACACATGTACATGAACAAACCCTTTCACATGTCAGAATATAAAAGGAAAAGAAAAACATCTTAAACAGTCAATTAATCAAAAGGAAAATGTTAACAAAGACACCATATGCTATTTACATATACATTGGCAGAGCACAGAATTCCATTTTTATATTGAATGTTTGTTGGTTGATTTTTGCAAACAAGGTGCGGTATATAGAACCAATTAAGCCTTATTAGGTGATCATGCTTCAGTATAATAAACACAGAGTTTGATTTACAATTTTGTTAAGAAGGTATACCTAGAAGTCCTTCAAAAAACACCCTCAAAATCCACTAAGTCAAAATTCTGTAAATACATGTAGATTGCAATAATAGAGAAACCAAAATTTAGCAGGTTATAAACAATACATAAACCTTATGCTGAAAACATGGTGTTGAAAATCTTCTTCTCTATGATTGTATTATTTGTTTAGCTTCTTTTTATGATTCTCATGTGTCAAAAATACTTAAGAATTGTATAGTACATGTAATATAAGATAAGTTTTTCTTAACCACTTTTTAAAATTTATTTCCAGGGTGCAACATTAGCAAAGTCTGCATATCATCATACAAAATCAGGCTGAAGAAAATGAAATGAAACAGCCCAAATATATTAATTGAGCTCTCTTGGTGGATTTTATCGTAGTCCAAGCAAATTACTGATAGCATTGTCTCTCCCTAATGTTGCACACAGTGTATTTCAGTTGCATAAATAATTCAATGAATCCCGAACCCTTTAACCCACAAAATGCTAACAAAAAACATGCCTGAATAATAACCACAAGTGGGCAACAAAAATCCAAGGAACCATTGTAAAATTTTGAACAAACTCAATACCTAGCTATATCTTCATTGTGTGACGTTTCGTAAGTCTAACACCTGGTGCTCTCTAAAGCAGAAATTATCAAAAAGCTAGAAAAAGATGTATTTATCCCATACTTTGGACTGGTCATTGGGACGTTAAAAAACATGAGTGACATAACAAAAAGTGATGTCACCCAGTGACATAACTGAGCGACAAGTTTGATTTGATCACAAAACTTTCATTGATAAAACCGACCAATCAAGTTTGATGGGAAGAGGTTGAAGGCACGTGTCACCTGCCTGAACTTCTTTCTCCGCGGTTCTTTGAAAAAATCTAACAGTTCTGCGATGTGTCTAGCGCATCGAAACAAATTGATCAAAGGTTAAAATGTATTTGTCAGATTAATTTAGAGGTTTTTCAAACTAAGGATGAATCAGAGTAAGAACACACTGTCCTATACGGAGAAACTGAAGTGATTGTTTACCAGAGAAGTCTGGCTTGACATAGGTTACCTACATATCGGTAATCTGACCCAGTTTTCTTCATCTTCACGAAT
>JAVFBY010163443.1:0-11398 GCA_034781015.1 Tonicella lineata
GAAAAAAATGGGTGGGCACCCCAAAAATCCCAACAATTTCTTTGAAGTCTCGGCAGTTTTGGTCATCAACAGTTTGTTCAGCTACTTTTATATTGCCAGTCTTGACAAAATGTTCTTGATGCACACTGTGCACCCAGCTGGAACATTTGGATGCAAAAAGAAAAATCTGGGTGCACTGGTGCATCTATGCACCCACTATTTCGAGCCCTGGTCTAATATTTAAGTTTGCAGCATTAGTTTGTTACTTACGGCCAATTTTGTCACTTAAATACATCATGAGCATGCTGCTCTATTTAATGAACAGACACGCCAATAAAATTGAGGCCAAAAATAAAAAAATGTCTGTTGGGCGTAATCTGACCGACCCTAAGATATACCCTAGATATACCTAACGTAAACTTTTTTTTGCCTTTGTTTGAAAAAAAAAATTTGTTTCTTTTCCCCACCGAATTTTATGAAACAAAGTTACCTTCCTTGTTGTGGTATCTAGATGACAGCACACAGAAGATCTGAACAGTGACAGTTTGTATGTTCAGTCATCCATTTGGTCCTTAAAAAAAAAAAAAATCCGACCGGCCGACCCTATTTTTAAAAACAGGGTCGGGTTACGCCCAACCAAAATATTTTTAAGGATGGCCTGATACAAGTATATCTATGTTGAACAATCATTGTTTCCATTATCAAAGCTTAGCAATATTTTTATTTATTTATTTTTAATTTATTTTTTTTGGCAACCGTTCGGGAATTTTAAACGATAACATGAATATTCGGATACATGTATCAATTTTACTACCGGTATGCGAATACATCACCATGTAGTTGGTAAACTAGTATATTCACGAATATATTTGAATATTTGTCTCCGCTCTATTATAAACTACATGTACATGTAGGACATCAGCAAGTTCCAGGCTTCCAGCCACAACCACACACCAGGGTGCAACAAAAAAGACGATTCCAGATGCCCCTTTACATGTACATGCCTATTAAGCTCAGAGAGCACCCATGATAACAAACACAAGTGGCACATTTTTGCTCTGGTCATAATCTGTTTTTGTATGAATTTAATTTTGTACAGAGGCTAGCCTCCGGGCTGAGGTCATTGATTAAAACCAAGGCATCCTGTCTAGCTTGACCCACCTTCTACTCCTTTATCTACACAGTTAGTTAACACTTAACACAGTAAAATGCTATGTACATGTTATTATGTATGTTGATTGATTGGGGTTAAACGCCAAGCCCTGGGGTATTTCACCCAGGCCTCTCCACGAGAAGCGAGTGATCACTCACCTAACGCCTATGCTCGCCTGAAATCCGGAAATGGTGAGTGACTGACCACTCGCCAGATGTATGTAGGATGCCATTTGATTTGATGTAAATTAATGGAATCACTCGCCTGAATTTGAGTTCGGGAGAGTCATTAAACACTCGCCTTTGATTTACTCATGGAGAGGCCTGTCACCTATATGACGGCGTGCCAACCCGATTGTTGGAGGTAACCACCGTTGGCATCACTGGCAACATAAAAGACGAGACAGGACAAGGACAGGGAAAAAGAAACACAAACAACTATGCTTCATGATGTCCCACTCCCTTAGCTCAAACAGAACTGGGGCATCAGGAAGCTCCCGCCCAACCACCCCCCTTGACCCACGTGTACATGTATGCAACATTAAATAGACACAACACAACAGTATTGTGAAACGCTTTATGAATGTTCTGCACACTGAAAACTAACTTTTCCCTTTTGAGTACCGTAGTCATTACTCATTATCTTCACTGTTCAAAACATACCATTGTACTCGAGGGGACATGTATGTTGCACTTACCAAATAATTCCACATTAGGTTCATCTAGCTCTCCTACTATTTCAGACAGCACATTCTTCTCACTCTCACTAAGGGCAACACTAGCTTCAGATTGACTCCAAAGATTCACAGGTTTTTTCTGAATTCTGTCTTTAATTGACCATCGTCGTTTTGTACCTCTCTTAGCTGAAGCACCAAATTTATCAAGTTCAATAAGTTTGTCAAAAGGATCATGAGAGTCCACACTGGTATCAATAAGATGCGCTTCATGGGGGCGGGGATCAGATTTAGCCAAAGTAAAATCATAGTTCTCCACATTTCTGTCCATTTGTAAAGCCTCATCCAGCTTGTCCACCCCGAGCCCTACCATTGTGTGTGACAATGTCTGCTCCTGTAATACTGCACCCCACACGTTATTCACTTTCCGAGTCCCTGCAACTGACTCACAAGGATTTATACTCTCAATAATGTCCATCTCCTGAACTCGTTTTTTCTTCCTGCGTGACTTCCATCCTGAGTTGCTATCATCGCTGTTGCTAGAGGAATCATCAGAACTATCATCAACGAGTGCACGCGTACTTCTGAATGGCTGTGCCGGGATAGATGGGGCTGTTAGAATACTTCTGACATCGCCTGATCCATGGACGCCCTGATAAAACAATAGGGAAACACAACTAAGATAGAAGCTTTGAAAGTTGCAAACTGCTAACTCATTTATATTTACAAAACATGAAAATCTAATTTTATTCACACACCATTTCGGTCAATATTGTTAGACTCATTGTCTGTAATCAAAATGAAATAAACTCAAAATCTTCAAGCAGAAGGGTAAAATAATACTACCCCAGTTAAAATGATATAGCCAGTATATATAGAAGATATTACACAGTGAAGTGTTAATACCATAAATATTGCTCGCGTGAGTGGTGAAAATGATAACTCACTTGAGAAAGCGTTGAGTGAGTTATCGTTTCCACTATTCACAAGAGGAATATTATGGTATTCACACTTCGCCGTGTAGTAAGCTTATTCTTTTTATTATTTATATCGTCAATAAACTCGTCAATTACAATGATTTTCCCACATTTTCTATGACAATTTGAAAGCAGACATGCAGCTCAGATTAGTGTAACGTTGTTCGAAACGTGACATCAATTAGAATGACGTTATTCAAAACATGATGTCAAATGATGTCACATAATAGAAAAGAATTTATTGTGACGCAACGGTATTTGAAGCAAAAGGTGAGTGCTCTAAAGAATGTAATATTTTTTTTAGCAAAAGTGTAATAACACTGCAGTGAAATATCACTTTTAATTATGAAGAAAATCCTGATATTTCACTGGTATATAAATAATAAACAATTTTGCCTTGCAGGCTGATTGATTGATGTCTAAAGCTACATTCAGCTGTATTTCAGCTCACCGTCGAGTGAAGATTTTAACAATTTCCATATTCAATACTTTTAATGGCTTAACGCTGTTCGTCTTTGTAGCATGATGTCTCTGACAATAGAAATCTCCCTAACAATGACAAAACACTGTAAGGCTGATATGACACCTAATGTGACAGCTGTCCATCCAGTGATGCTCAATGGAGGCTAGTTTTAAAAAAACTGCAAATAATGCCAAAACTATCCACTGTGTCAAGATGTTTATTAGATAACATATTAGGTAACCTACCTGCATAAAATCACATTTTTCATAGAGAGCTTTTCTTTGAGACTCCAAGTTTTCAATCTGGTTGTGTAATGATCTCTTATTGGATTCCCAGTTGCGTGCCTCTTCAGCATATTCCTAAATGTGCATGTAGAAAACAATTCACAGCACTATTTACAAGTATGTTAAATTGTTTATAAACAAAAATAACTTCTGTATAGATGGCAACTTCTTAATAAATTTATTTAAACTGGTTCCAACGTTTCGACTTACATGTAATTCCAGAGAAATATTAACTTGAAAACGGTGTCTAGAACGAGATCGCCACATTGTAATCAATTCATTAAGAAGTTACTATGCATACAGAAATTATTCTTGTTAATACCATTCGCGGCATCAAAATTGCCTCACAGATCCTTTCCTTTGTTTATTTATTTCATAAGGTTTTATGCCAAGGTTATTTTACTCAGAAGATGGTGTGCCAGCACAACCGGTGAATGAAACTACCCTGGACATGACGGGCACAAACAATTATATAAACTTCACAGAACATACACAGGGCAAAAAAATGATGCCTCTGAGCTCTTTTAGATTGGGTTTAACGCCGTACTCAGAGGTATTTCACCTATATGATGGCGTGCCAGCCCAATGGGTGAAGAAAACCCCCCTTGACAGTGATCACTGGCAACATAAAAGACAAGACAGGGCAAGGACAGAAAAGAAACAGAAGAAAAAATTAAGCTTCCTGGTGTCCCTTAGCTCAAGCAGAACTGGGACATCAGGAAGCTTCCTCCCACCCACCCGTCTGTCTATGGAACATTAACTAGACGCAACACAACAGAAATGTGAAAAACTATATGAATGCTCTGCATATTGAAAACTTCCTGTTCCTCTTGGGAGTCGTCAGTTTGTTCACTGTTCAAAACATACTGTACCCTCGAACGGTCATAAAAGACAAGACAGGACAAGGACAAAAATTTTAAAAATCTACATGTACTTCCTGATCTCCCTTAGCACAAACAGTGCTAGAGCATCTGGAAGCTCTCACCCAACGACACGCGTGTATGCAACAGTAAATAAATGTTACACAACAGAAATGTAAAACTTTATATAAATGATCTGTAGAAAACTTACTGTTCCTCCATTTGTCAATATGACACTGTTCAAAACATATTGTTTAAAGAGAGAGGGGCGGTAAATTTAAAGAGATTCATTTGCGATCTGACTGCAGACATGCTGGATATATATTGTGGTTTGATTATGATTTATGAACATCTATTTTAAACTTAATGTTAAAGGTGTATGCCAAATATTTTTTAACAAAAGCAAACTAAATGGCCCTTGTCAAAGTTTCAAGAATATCAGATAAAACAATTAAACCTTGATGTTATTTCTAAAGACAAAAAAAATCAACTTAAATAAAAAAATCACAAAAAAAAAAAGAAGAAACAAACTTAACTAGTTCAATGGCTAAATGCTACAGAGAAATTAAATGCTAAGGTGCACGTAGCAGATTCCCATGATTTGCCACAAAGTCTCTATACCAATCAGACAGGGGTGTATGACCGTTAGATGCTGTCTCAGATACAGTTCTCTTGGTGGCCCTGGGTGGGCCATAAATCCACAAACCAGCATAAACAATAACAAACTAAGGCAGCTACCATTTGTTGTATTGCCCAAAGTGTTTCTTGGCAGTGTTTGTATAATATGTGAGATAAATGCGAGTAAATTGCATCATGCTGTTTGACCATAAGGCCGACAACTGGAAATATCAAACCACATTCTCAGATTTACATGACACGCAAGCACAGCAGTAGAATAAACAAACAGGTTCGATAGAAAATATCAGAATATAAGATATAACAGAATGACATTATATTAGCATGAGTGGCATATAGGTAAACACGTTTTATTCTCCTAAAAAATTGTTAAAATAGATTTAAATGGAGACCTCATGTACCTGGTGTTATAAAACAATAATGGTAAAAACAATATTATTCCAAAATTTTCTCATAACATGAAAAATGGAAACTGATCAAATAATTTGTCAAACAAAATTATTAAGAAAAAATAAATACATTTTTGAAGTAAAACAGTGAAGAAAATGGCAAAATTTATTATGAACAGACCACTTTTTTTTAATTTTTAAGGAAATTTCAAGTTTTATATAAAAAAACCCACTGTTGTTTTGTAATACATTTGAGATACCTAAAGTTTGTCAGATCGATAATAATTTTCTCTCTTCTCAGAAACAATTTTGTATTTTGAGTGCTGCAGCTCAGTTTGGTCCACATAAAAAAAAAGTTTTTCTGTAAATGACAAGATCAAAGATAGGTCAAGAAAGATTCATGTAGCAAATGAAAAACATGTGCTTATAAATTCTCAAAGGAAAGGTTGGAGTGTCTTCCAGGCTATCCCTGTGTTGAACTCAATTGTTAAGTCCTAGCCAGTCCATGCCATGACCTTTGATGACAGAATATCTGTAACAAATCCCTGGCCATGTTTTTTGTTAAAGTCACTTCACCTAACTCCGTGTATAAACACAGATAAAGTTGATTCGTGGATAAGATCTTCAGAGCTCTCTACATATGTCTTCTTTAATACAGACTGATAAAATACCACAGAGGCATGTCTCTCTTAATTTGTCTACATCTTTTCTAAGGTTTGGAGAAGTCGCATGACAAAATTCTGGTATTAGAGGGTCTTGTGAAACCTGAGTGGTCTGCAGTCGGGGTAAGGGTTGAGAAAATAAACCCAAAGCTATCTTGTGATCTGTTTGGTCTGGAGCAGGTTTAGCCAATGCTCCATAGGGAACAAGACACTGGTCACTTGTCGGTCATTCACGTCCCCAGATATCTGCTGAGTTTAATTGTCTCCCTCATGTCCAGGAATGACCAGCCCGTTGTTGACAGGAGTCAGGGGACCTCACCCCACCCGCACCTTCTCTGAGATGCTGATCTGTTTTCTCTCATCACACCCATACACACCTATCATGACAGGTTCTCCATATACTACATTCAACAATGTTTGTATTAATAATTAGTTTTTCTTACCAAAATTAGGATTTGGTGACAAGGCTTTTCAGAGTGTATTTACACTAATTTTTGTTTGGTGAAAGTGGTGGATATTTGATCCCAGGGCCCACCCTTAAGAACAGGTGCCCTTATATCAACGACTGAAGATATATGATCACCTCTAGAAATAAATTAAAATTTCCAATGTCTAGATTGTCTACCTCAAAATTGCCACCACTAGAGCAGCAATAATCGATTGTTTTGAGTCAAAATGAAAACAGATTGTTAATAAAAAAAAAGTCTGGTATCTTGCAAAAAAAATACTCTCTTGAGAATCTGAATTTTCCTCAACAATGAGATTGCTTCCTTTTTGTTTAAATTTTTTCGCCATACATTTTTAACTCCGTTTTTGGGTCCAAAATATAGTTTAGGAAAGAAAAACTGTTTGAAAGAATTTTTAAATTAAACACCAAATTTACAACAAACTGCATCTGGAAAACTCAAATCTTATTTTGATAACATTAAACAATATTCCTGCAGAGTAAACCAAGGCAGCAGAAAAATATGAAAATTGAGAAGAAACTAGTTTGGAGAACTTTTCACCCGTATTTCACTATTTGTTGAGAAGTTTGCGAGTCTCTCTGCTAACAGGAAATTCCATCCATTCTGTTACTCCTCAGTGTTTCTGTAGAGATTAAGGGGCTCGTTTAACAATCACCGGGCAGATGAGAGAGGCTTTAAACATATGGCCCGTTAAGACTACTTCAACAAAAACACCAGGTAGAGGATTTCTCCACACATACCTGTAAATACTGGCCAGGTGATATGATTACTAGAATATAACATCTCACCTCTTAAACTATACAGGTAATGAAACATCTCAATAGAATCATACAACAAACTGTCTATTATAAAGGGCGACAATGAAACGAATGGTTATCTCCAAATTCATTAACTGATATCTTATGAGTAAAGGGAACCAGCTACATGTAACAACTCATGACACATTCGAGGAACAGAAGTTCAAATTCAAAGTTTAAAAACTTTATTTGTTGAATGTAAACAGATAGAACCAAAAAAAAAAATTGAAACAGTTTTGTTGGCTTAGACCTACATGTTTTGTTTTAAAGTGGCACTCTTTGCATAACAATAAAACCTTTGTTATCGGGTTCTTGTCAGAGTTTTGTAACTGAAGTGTTTTGTTTATAAGCCAGCATAACACTGTTATAACATGTGGTAATAACGGGCTTCATTTATTCATTGATCAGCAAGCAAATTATTACAGGTATTACCCAGTCAGAACTAACCATATTTGTGTGGGTGGGACATACATGTAAAACAGTAAAAGTGAGTTACAGATGTAGACATTTAACTGTATTCATAACCCAGTTCACACTAGATGTTGTCAACTGATTGTTGCCCAAGGCACCACATGATGTCTGCTTCTAGAAATACTCAGCTTGTTAAACTTAAACAAAATCTGGCTTGGGTTAGATTGGATCTATTTCCAAACACAATAATACTGTTACATAATGTTTGATGGCTGTCTGCATATTTTACATTACAAGTTTTCAATTTCTTCTCTGAAGTGGCTTAAACATATTTCTTTTATTATCATTCCAATTTCCATTGGGTATTTCCTATTGTCAATGCATCACAAAAATCTCTTTCCATGAATAATGACCTGATTTTGACCAAGGTTTATACCAACAAACAAAAAACACTCAAACTTAAAAGACTAGTTAATGTTCTTTATAAGTTATCGTACAGTTCAAAACATACAATTCCTCTAAACCTATTTTCCCAGCTCCCCTCAAAGACACAAAAAAACACTTTCTGCTTCTCTTTTGACGTAAAAGAATCTATTTCATTGAAGTTTCACTCTGATTAATCTGTCTAAACAATGTGACACAATCATTGACTTCAAACAGGATAACCATTACCTAATCCATCTAGCTGCTGTTACCTTAATACTAGCTAGCTCATTCCTTGGCTATCTTCTTAAAGGTCAACCCAAGACTATAACTTTGCTTTTACAAGTAAAAATACCTTTTCATGCTGTTTAAGAAAATGTATAGCTTAAAAAAGAAATTGCCCCTTGATACATGACCGTTTGAAGTTACACAGCCTGAAGCAAAATTCTGCCGTTGACATCACGGTTGGAATGTTACATAACCAATCACTGCTTATATCTCTAGGCCTACCCAATCCAATCCAACTATCCAATGCCCATCTTGACGTCATCAGTAAACAAATCAGTTCATATCGCCAGACTTTGAAGCATTATTCAACAGTCTTCTTAATGGGTATACCTCAGGTTTGGCCAAGTGTTAAATAGATGTGATATAGTCATAAATCTCAAAGAATTGATCTGCTACACTAAACCATGATTAAATTGACAAGCAATAGCCAGGGGTTTCCTTTGTAAGTGATTACCGGCGACCTGCAGCAGTCTTCTCAGGGAAAAAATGGCATTGGTAGCCACCTACTTTTTTACTTTGAAATTTTTTTGGGCAGCATATTGTGTATTACTTGTTCAGATGGTAGCCGCCAACTTTTCCGTGGTAGCCTCCTACTTCTAAAGATAAGGAAACCTCTGGAATACAAAATCACAAGTTGCCAACACATGTTGTATTCTATTTGTCTTAAAATCTTAATACTTCGAAAATATATATAGGTAATTATTACTTGACATTTCTTAGAAATCCCTGAATATTTCTATGAAAGTGTATACGCGTTCTCTACAGATGACCTGATGTACATGTAGTTAGCATGTGATGGATTGTATTAACTGTGCTTGTATATGCTTGACCACTTACTGCATAGATAAGATATACACTGATATATGGGAGAATAAAAAAAAGAAATTCTTCACACCTGCAGTTAGGATGTGATTGAATGCTTTAGAACTGGCTATAAATACACTAAAGTGACTGATAAGACAAGGCCCTACTTGATAGTATCTGACCAGTAGAGTGGTCATCGCAGCTGTTAAAACATAATTCATATAAGCAGATAAAGGGGAAATAACTGCTTGCCAGAGATTGAAGAAGTACCACAAAAAGCATGTTTTTTATGACATGCTCAAGGGTATGCTGGCTTTGAATTGCCTGTGTTTGGTGCAAAAAGCCTTGAAAAACCTCGTCAACTTAAATGGTTGTGTTGTCTAGATATGTATCATTGGTGCAGGATAAGCTGTTTGTCATTCTCTGTTTTATTTTGAGTGCCCGCTTATGAATTCCATGGCAATAGATCTAATACTATAGTACTGTAGCCAGTAACAGATAATGGCTGCTTGAGAAGATTGAAGAAATTTGTAGCATCGAGTTGGCCTGATTGGAATGTTGTTGTTGAAATGTGAAGGAGAATAGTTCTGGGGAGGTTAGCTGACTATTGTATACTGTCTGTATTCCAAGTTTTACTGGCATGTCTGGCTTTTAATACGATACTTGCATCATGTAGTTGAAGCGTCAGTCCGGGCTAGTACCATAGGATGGATCTGAGGGGTTTTATTAGTCACTGGTACAACCAGGCCAAATTATTGAATAATTGCGTGCATCTTGTTGATGAGGGGTCTTACATATTGTCATGTTGAGAAAAGTAGGGCATGCCATGGGGTGGGGAGAGGTAGGATGCATCACCAAGAACAGATATTGCTGTACATAGTGACAACAGTTTATTGTTTCATGACCCAACGTTGGCCGCTATGGGGCAACGAGCTGTGGTGGATAAGAGTACCTTCAGTGTCAATGTTAAAACTGGTTACTGTTGGTTTGTTTAATGTTTGGCTCATGATCTCACTAGTTGGATTTGTGACTGACAGACAATAGATTATTACCAGCTGATGATAGAGCCCACCTGATTAACAGAGATTATAACAGTAACTAGATTCAGATGTCTCTTTCTTTAATCTACAATCCCCTAGCTACATCATAATCTCATAATTCACACCTGTTTAGGCTTTACTGGATTGGTGGGTTTAGGCAATCTGGCTCCTGCAGTTCTGTTTCAGAACATATGCCAGTGTGTGGTAGCTTTTGGTGGGATTCAGACAACTAGATGAAGTTGGTAATCAGTGTAGCCTACTGTTCTCGTCCAGAGGCTTAGCCAGAAATCAAAAGTATGGTGCCAAAATGGTCATTTTCTTTCACTTTTAAGTAACTGGGTGCCCAGTTCAAAATTTCCCTAACTCCTGCATGTTAAAGTGTCTTAAAACAGGGTGTCCAAATGAGGCAATTGTTCAATTCAGGATGTTCAAAGGACGGTGGACACCCCTCTGTCCAAGCAGTTCTCGTGGTCAATACTGGTGTGTATCTTTTACAGTGAATGAAGACTTTCTTTGTTTATTTGACATGTCACCTATATGACGACATACCACCCTAAACATCACCAGCAACATCAAATACAAGGACAGAACAAGCACAAAAAAAACGGACATTACAACAAATCAACCCAGTCTTGACGGCCCTTAATTAGCTCCACTCCCACCAGGGTATCAGGAAACTCCCACCAACCACCCGGTTGTGGAAGAAAGCACCCTTGACTTCACTGGCGCCAAACAATTAATAAGACAAGATAATAACAGGATGCAAAGCATGCTATCACAACAAATTTGCTTTGTGTAGCCTCAGCGTTCTACTAGGGAAAAAGAAGCTTTTGGCAATCCGCAGTCTGTCAATAAAAGGAAAGCAACCTTCCTTCTTTACAAAATTACTGATACTGGTATTTTAAAAATTGAATATAATTTAATTATCTACTTTTAAAATTTTTGTAGAAGCTCTATAAAATGAAAAACAAAAAATACATGGCAGCAAGGCTGCCAAAAAGCTCGCCTGTTCCATCAATAAAAATGATTACATTCATATTGCCTTTAAGATCATAATGCAAAATTACAAATACAGCCACCTTGACATTTCGA
>JAVFBY010163554.1:0-11397 GCA_034781015.1 Tonicella lineata
GCCGCAGGCGCGATTTTTTTTTGCTAATGTATCACGGAATAGTCATTTTTAAAAAGTTGAACTTCCCAAGGGGGGGGGCCATGGCCCAATGGCCCCCTCCCCTCGCTACGCCTTTCACTCATTGGGAACAAATATTTTAATGACAAGGTACAAGACAAGGAGAGGACGCGAAACATATAATAGACAAAGGGTATAATTTATAGAACACCCCAACCAGTCAGCTTCATGTTACCCCTCAAAGAGCAACATGGCCCGGAAAGCCCACATCAACCGCTATAAAGTGAAAATGATATAGACTATGGTATCGTATACGGACCCAGGCTGGACTGCCATTAGGACCCCCTTCATTTTGTTTCATATCTCTGGTATTTTAAGAAGATAACAAATCTAACCTCAAGAGATAACACATAGGCTTCCTTATCATCACATTTGTATTCCTAAGAGGAAAACATTTCAAACTACATTCTACCTATTTTTGATAAATAGGCTACTCTAAAACAGCGCAAAATATCTTGCGTTTCTATACTTTTTACAAAAGCTCATACTTCACACATACTTTCAAACTGAATTAAAATAACATTTTGAAAACTATTCTGTAATTCTGCTGATGTGGATTGTTTGACCATACTCAAGGTCATTTCACTTGTAACAGCATGCTAGTCTTATGAGTAAAGGGCAAACACATGTTACCAGAACATATATTGATTGATTGCTTAGAGTGTAAGTATTGCTCGATATGATTGGGGTTTTATGCCGTTCTCAGGGATACGCCATGCTCAGGGGTATTTCACCTTTATGACGGCGTGCCAGCCCAATGGGTGGATTAAACCACCATTCATGTCACTGGCAACATAAAAGGCGAGACAGAAAAAGGAGCAAAAAAACAGACACCACAAAAAAATCTAATTCCTGATGCCCCTTAACTTTGATAGTGGTGGATGACTTGTATCTAATTAACTTATCTTGAACGTTGCAGAAGATAAATAAGTAACTACTGATGTTTTTGTTTAAACCACATAAGGCTGGATAATTTCTTTCCCACCAACCGAAACAGTCAGCTTAAAACAGGGTCTGAAATGTGAATAGTTTCATTGACCAAAAACAATTGGCATTTGTTCGGAGAAGTTACCATTGTTTCTAAATTGATCCCACCGCTGCCACCAATATTTTGTTGAGACGAGATCCTCAAAGGTACTGGTGGTGGGACATCCCCTCCAGGGCCAGGCGGGTGCTGGGGACTTAACTGTTGCTGCTCAATACTTTCTACATGCGGTCCTGAGGACATCAAGCGTTGAAGCATTGGGTGTAGAGTGCCCGGGGGTTGAGGAACTGATTGTCCCCTTGAAGCCATTTCGTAACTACTTGTTTCACTCATTGAAATAGATCTGTTTGTATTACGGATCCTCTCACTGGACATATCTGCTGAAAATGCCTCAACACTTCCCGGAGCGATTCTTTGCTTGTTTATTGAGGCATTTCTAAATAATGCTTCTAGATCAATTGATGTGGCAGGAGTTGTCCCCCCTCCTGGCTCTCTTTCTCCTCCACCATCTCCTTCTGTGAAAATAAATTACTTTTTTGGGTTCATGTTTATTAATTTAATTTATTTTATTTGCTAGATGATTTATGCCATATATATTTGTTTGTTTGTTTGATTGGTGTTTAACGTCCTTTGATCACTGGCAACTTCCACAACTATTGAAATATTTTGTTTGTGTGGCTTTAAAATATAAAATTTAAAATTTTTGGGAATAATAAAAATTAATTACATACATGTATGTATTAAAGATTGATTTGTCGTATATAACTCTCCAGTTGTTCTGTTTTATATCTATGCAATGGGACATACGGTTAACAATGTAGCTGTTTTACACCATTTAACTGAAGATAATGTGGTTGTCCAGCAAATACAAATTGAGATGAATCTTTTTCTCATATAACTGACAGGGCCACCTATGCCATTGACCGACAAGAGTTCAACTGAATATTCATATCAGGCCATTGTAAGTCAATAGCAAAGATGGCATGGTCAGTTATAGGAGTAACAAATTTTTCTCCCTTTTTAATCACGGGCCAACCCCAATGTGACAAACCTGATTCAAATGCTTGACTAGGTGACAGTTTCACTGGTCGAGGCCGAATAAGCTGTGTTGTTTTGGTGGCCGCAGCATTAGGGTTATCTATCATTGGTTTAGGTTCAGGCTTATGATGACTGAGAGGGCCACCTTTAGACTGAAACAAAAATATATTTAATAAATTAACGAATTACCAAACAATTAACATTGAAGTAAAGCATGAAATTCTACTCTTGTAAGATCTTTTGTGTTGGTTTGATTGTGGGTTTTTTTTACGCCATACTTATTTTATTATATTTCACTCATATGATGTACCAAACCAATGGGAAAAGTAAACCAGCCAAGATGTCACTGGCAATAAAAAATTACATAAAAATTGATAAAAGACAGACAAGGATGCAAAAAGATTATTGTTTGTTTGATTGGGCTTCAACGCCATGCTCAGGGGTATTTCACATGATATATGAAGATGTGCCAGCCCAATGGATGGAGTAAACTACCCGCAAGATGCAAAAAGAATAAACATGTAAATTTACAAAGTTGGACACATGGTCACACCCCAACCAATCATCTGTGTGTGACCTAAAAGTACAGGGACACCAAAGGCTTTAAGCCCCCTCCAATGACCTCTGAAACAGCGTTTTTCATTATTTTAGGGATAACCTGCAACACACGAGAGCCAACAGCAGAGCTATGAAACTCAAATAACTCAACACTCACTTTTGCGACAAAATTTTGCTGCATTCTTGGTCTAAAGTGATTTTGGATCCATTATCTGTCTTATTTGATATTTCTGGCCATAAAGATGTTAAATTTACAGTGTTCTGCAAAAGAAAGCCTACAGATATCAGCCAAAATATTTAACTGGCTAATCAGAACTCTCATAAAAGCCACAGGATGATTTCATACTGTTGTACAAAGTTAGGCCACAACGTCATATTCAAAAGTGCAGCCTTCGACAGACAAAATCTCACAGTCAGCACTAAAACCATTTCTTGATGCTGGTAGCTCCGCTGTCGGCTCTCCTGTGAGGGTTCAGTTAGAACAAATTCCAGTTCAGACACAAATTCCAGTTCAACCTCTACAAAGACCTCAAGCATTGCATTAAAAAATCATAAAAAGTTAGAATTCATATAGTTTACTTACCTTTACATATTCATGTTGAGCTTTTGATAACATTTGTATAATATCTACTTGTTGAGGGTCGACCTGCTGGATGCTTTCACTGGGGCGTTCCTGCATACTGTCGCTCTCTGAAGCACGTCGCTGTCTCATAGAATGGGCTGACTTTGCATTGTGATGTTCAATAGCCAGTTGTACTAAACTATGAATAAAATAACTCATTTATAAGGTCCTTGTTAAAACTTAAATACAGCAATGAAGCATATTTCATTTTAATGTTTATGTCAGTATTTCAATTTATATCATTTTATGTCATATTTGCATATTAACTTCCACAAAACTGAATGTTTTCAAGCATTCCTTATAGGTTGTTTGCTTGTGGTTTAAACTTGGAACCGTCATATGATTGACAACATGCCAACTCAATGGGTTATATAAGAAAACATGCCTTGTTTGCTTTATTAGGGTTTAATGCTGAGCTTAGGGATAGTTTGCCTGTATGATAGCGTGCCAGGCCCACGGGTGGTGGAAACCACCCTTCAAGTCGCTGGCAATATAAAATCTACTTCCTGATGCCCCTTAGTTTCGAGTTCACAAGGGCATCAGGAAGCTCTCATCCATCCAGCAGCTGAAGTGACTTGTAAAAGACCAAGACAACACAGGAAAAGCACAGGAAACAAAACTGGACACCATAATAAATCTGTTTCCGGATTCTCCTAACCAGGACACCTGATACATGTACATGTAGCTACCCCAAAACACCCACACTTTTTTTGCAATCAAACTCTGACACTGACTGCATTGGTTAGGAGAATTTTGGCATTTCCACTCCTTATGACAGCATTGCATCCCAATGGGTGGAGGTCTGGTGTAAACGGACAACATCAAAGAAAGGACAACACAATAAATAAACAGGGCACATAAAGTGGTTTTCTAATGCCCCTGAGCTCTTATAGCACCAGGGCATCAGGAAGCTCTTGCCAACCACAGACAGAGAACTGATACTGAAGCAGTATCATTAATCAAGTTTATCAGGAGATTGGTCTTCAAGAAGTATGAAAAACAATTAAGCCCAGTATTTTCATCCGATTTGATATCAGACTTATTTTGGACCACAAAGCTATCAGGGGTTGAAATGTTCAAAATATGCCTGATGCAAATTCCTACTGCTGTCTATTCAACAAAATGTTAAATTTTGAAAAATTTTACAGGACCATCCCAAAAATTTTACCAGAATTGTCCAGCAAGTATAATTATGTACATTTTTAAATTACCGTGAACTTTTTTGCTTCATAAAAACTTTTCTTGTATTAAGTTTAATAATAAGAAAATAATAATATAATAAAGCCTACCAGTTCATTAACTGTCCTATCCTGGCACATTCATCTTTGTCGTAAAACCAAATTCCATATATAGCTAAATTGAATAAAAAGTACAAGTAAGAAAAGATAATGTGTATAGTCATATAGTACACTGTATAACAATTGCCAGTAGGCACTGATGATCCAAGTGGGACCTCAAAAATGTCAGCTGGGGCAATTAGTTAATAGTCTACAATATACCTGTCTACCAAATTCCATTGGAATCGGTCAAGGCATTTTACCGTAAATCCCCTAAAATTTTGCTCACGAAATTACTACTTTGGACGCTATTTAAATACTTGTTTGCATGCTATAATTTGTTGACACCATGCAAAAAACTGTGATTTCTGAGGTGAGGGATGTGTGTGTAACAAGAAATTGAGCTCATTCCTACACGGAGGCCCCCTAGTCAGATATGATGTAAACAAGGGCACGACATAAAACCTGGTGCAATAAGACAACATATTTAGAGCACTATAGTAGCATGTATGTCAAAGTATACCGCGGTATAGTCCAAAGTTTGTGTTCTTTGATTCCACAGACTACATGCTAACATAGATAGAATCAGTTGAGAGTGTTGAGTAAGGATAGTGTTTAAGAGTCCCTGACGTCATATCAACTAAACCTTACACCTATAACCTTCCCATCGGATCAGACTGGTAGAGGAAAGGTCTCATAATACAACTTATTTGAAACAACATTATGTGGAAATCGTCATAATATAGGGTTCACCAGCCAGCCACTATTAACATGATTAAAGAGTGCCAACAAAATCTAGTCTAGAAGATAGGTCAGTGGGTTGAGGTGAGCTGTGTGGGTTGTGGGGAGTTCATTAAAGGGCTTAGGCAAAGGGGTGTCCGCCTGCCATAGACACCTGAATTGAACAATAGGGATTGCCAGTGGCTTAAAAACAAGATAACTCCGTCACCCTTGACACAGGTAGAGCCGTCTGTCATTGCTCTGGCAACTTTTGCTCCGGCAACAATTGTTCCAACGACAATTGCTCCAACAAAAATTGCTCGGGTGACAATTGCTCCAGCGACATTTGCTCTGGCAACAATTGCTCCGGCGACAATTGCGGATTTTATTAAAGTGCTTAGGCAGAGGGGTGTCCATCTGTCCTTAGAAACTCTGAATTGAACAATGGGGATCGCCAGTGGCTAAGAAGGAAGATAACTGTGCCACCCTTCAAACAGGTAGAGCCTTGTATCTCATTGACGAATCCACAACAATTGCTCCGGCGACATTTGCTCTGGCTACAATTACATCGCGACAATTGCTCCAACAACAATGTCTCCGGCGACATTTGGTTCGGCAACAATTGCTCCGGCGACAGCAAGATTTGTTCTGGTGACAATTGCTACGTTCCCAATATTGATCTGCTGTTTTGGGCACCATAATCGGCGAAACATGTGGCTGACAAGGGTCAATTCTCTGTAAGCTATAAGAGGGCTTATTTGTTAAGTTAAATATTTATTTTTTTATGTTTTCTCCTCTTTCACGCACATAGAATCTACCTACAATCGGAACAATTGTCGCCGGAGCAAATGTCGCTGGAGCAATTGTCGCCGGAGCAATTGTCGGGTTACCATAACCTACACGACCCGACTTACCGCTAAGTCAGATGGTAGCGCACACAATTTATCACTAAAATGGAATTTCGTTACCTGAAATATATAATGCAACGTTTCCCGTCTTTGTAATTAGTCGCAAAGCGCTAGACGGCCAAAGACAGTGTATCTAACAGTGTTTTGGTTTCATGAACTCCTTCAAAACAATTTCTTAAAACAACGAAAAGGTGTACGATAGCCATGCAAACGTCCAGATCTCCAAAGCTGTTCGGATATAAAAGTAACAACATCTGTAGGGTCGTCATAACGACGGCGTACCAATTTTAGACGCTTTAACACTCTTTTTAATTGTCTCTCGCTCAAAATCAAGTTATGTTCCTTTAATAAGAGTAGGCTACTACAATGTCCCGGGAGTTCGAACCTAGATCAAAGTAGACCTACGCTTGTAATCTATAAGAGGTTGCAGCTTCCTGAAGCTTTTGTGAAATTTCCATTCGCCGAATACAGCGTTTAGCATGGCGAATCGACGAACAAACGTTGGAACTTCTAAGATTCTTTGCCTTATCTTCATATAATGCCATAGCAGCACGATAATTCTTACTTATGGAATATGCAGGTACATAGTATTCCGTAAACAGAATGCCAAACTGACGGCTTTCTTACATGTCTTTTCATTGGATGTCACGAAAGCTTGTTTTTCATTGGCAATTTATCTCGGACCCCGAGATAATATCTCGGGGTCCGAGATAATTATCTCGGGGTCCGACATAATTATCTCGGGGTCCGAGATAATTGACCAATGGAATCTAAGAAACCATGAAGGACGCGTTTTCATTGGTCAATTATCTCGGACCCCGAGATAATTATGTAGGGGTCCGAGATAATTATGTCGGGGTCCGAGATAATTATGTCGGGGTCCGAGATAATTATCTCGGACCCCGACATAATTAACTCAGACTCCGAGATAAAAAAAATATATATATTTCTGGATGTCCCTTCCACGGCTCCGTATTTTTGCATTATCAAGATTAGAAAAAGAAGATTTTAGAAAGGCAAAAACAAAAAAAAGTCAAAATTTTAAACCTGACTAGCCGTAGAGTCCTTAAAGGCCAACCACTGACAAATAAAACTGTTAAAATGCCCTGATTTAGCCCATGTAAAAGGGTGGCAGATTGCATAATATGGGCATTTTGAGACATATGAAGACAAAGTCAACAAAAAAACATTACTTATACATTATACCACTCAGAAATACTTGCTTATTTATCATATGGTAATGTTCTTTGGGGAATAACCTCAAACTCACCTTTAGCGTCTTCAGAAACGAGCTATCCGCATACTTTCATTGTCACATCGTTTAAAACATTCCAAACCCTTATTCAAATCCATGAAACTTTTAAACATTATTTCAGCTTAACAAATTATATTGCATCCGATTAGCTCTTAAATTCTATTTATCACCCTCATCTTTTACAAATTCCACAATACACGCGTATCCTACCAGAACCCAAAAATTAAATCTATCCATATATAAGACGATTTTACCAATCAAATTTGTCATTAAATACGCTTAACATTGCAGCTCCTAGGGAATGGAAGCAGCTTCCAAATTAGCTAAAATGTGTTTTATCATATTCTCATTTCAAATCCTTGCTAAAACATCACCAGTTATCTTTGGACGTGATCGCGTGTGAGTGTGCCTTTTTTTATTTAATAGACCACTTTTAATAGTTAATAATCAAATTTGAGTAAGTATTGATTCTTAAGCTGCACATTTTGATCGTCTATCTTTAACTTTTGCACTTTTAGATTGCTTATAGTTATTTGCCAAGCACATTAGGACAGAACAAGTCCGTTTTGGACTTTATTCCCGCCACTTTATCTGTGTTTATATATATTTTAACAAATGACTAGTATGACTCGCTGTGGTGAAATAGAAAAATACAAAAATATTGTAAACTTGACGAATTATAGAATATTCTCGTGTGATAAAAGGTTGCATTTATGCAGAGACCAAATGTGAGTTATGAAAGAAGAAAAACACAATTATCACAGAAATTTTATCATATTTACCAAGCTATTGAGTTATTGAAACTTAGAAATGACAGACGACACTGTTGGGAAATCTATTTGTTGATGAATCGCGCTTTTTTATCAGACACAATCTTCTGTGGCCAATAAAATGCGAGCTGTCATCAGCCTGTTGTGTTGTCCGAGTGTTTTGTCTTTGAAAGCTATCCATCATCGGCTGAAGTTGAATGGATTTTAGTATTTCAACTTTGCCATAGCTGTTATTTAAATGTACGCCAATTTCACGAGTTAGATGGCATTTCACTTAGGAAGGCCACATACCATCGAGACGATTGGCTGTTCACAAATACCACACGACGCAACTGCATTCGAAATATCGAAATGTAGGCCTACTCCAATTCCAACTATACTGCATAGTCCTGTCGTTCAAAATATGAGAATATAAATTTTTCTACTTTTTCTAAAATTATTAAAAATGATACTAATATATAATGATTATGAAGCAGCTTTTATGTATACGACCACCCTTACTTTAGTAGTATGGAATTGTCCCCCCTCCCCCATTAAGAAAGAAAATGTGTCATTCAATAGACGACAATCTTGAGAATTTATGACATTTGACGAATCAAGTTTTAAGGGTTTCTATGCGAAGTTGGATAAGGGTTGTCACTTATTAACTAGTAATATAAAGGTGCCCACAACCCGAAATCTATTCAATTGTTCACAAGTATATATTCACTGCCATCAGTAATTATACTTAGTTGTTTAGTGTTTAGTTGCTATGGCCTATCGAGTGTAGTGGCGACGTTATAGAGGAAACAACAAGGTCAGTGACTGGATATCACACTTATCTAGCGCATGGCTAATTCGGACCCAACATTTTTCTCTTCAATCGTCATTGCCCAAGAACCGATACGCTTCTTCAAGACAACTTAGTGCGTTTGCCTGAGTAATTAGGAATGTTGTCGGCTCTTGGAAACCCGTATTCAATGCATAGTAAACAGTTATCTTCACCAAGGATCGGAACATGTGATCCAAAAACCATACACTAAACCATCGTTTGTCTTCATTGTCATATAATACAAAGCGGTATTCATTTATTTACCGTACTCATTTTAGGAGTGTTTTGAATTAATCTTTTATCCAATCCTCATAAACCGAACAACACCTTATTAGAGTATACATAACCTGTGCAAGGATGTTTTCCTCAAAACGATTTTAGCCCAAATTCATCCAAATTACCATTATGGTCGCAAAGGTGTTTAAATAGGAGTTTAGCTGAAGTTCTGCTCGTTTTGTGGAACGACTCCAATATCCAGTGACCTACATGACAATCGATATCCGTTTGATTTCCTTGGGGTTAGAATTTAAATGATTCTGACCGAAAATCGTTCACAGTTATAATACGTGAGAACATACGAGTCTCTGCTGTTAAAACTATTCCAATCACAGAGTTTAGTATAAAAGTGATAGCGGAAAGGTTCAGGCTAGCGACCGGATGTTACACTCGGACTCCCTGAATAGATGAGTTATCTGACTCGAAAAGAAAACTCTTCACGACATGGAAACGCACAATGAAGATTCGTAATCGATAGGACACTAGAAAAGTTTAGCATTTTAACAGGATTCTATAGAATCAAAGCATCTTACTAACAGGTTAGATCAATGGCACGATCTTTAATTTCCCAACAAAAAAAATAATTGAATACCTTTTAAGCTCGGGAGTGGAATATGCTAAACCAAACACAAAACAAATACGATACCTATGTTAAATACTAAATAGCGAATCATTTCAGCAATGTTTTGGTTTAACTTCTTCCGTAGTTTTGGTGTTTGGTTTCGCTAAAGCGAACCAGTGGCAATTTTCGAAGTCACAAGTCACTTTTATATTGATCTACAGTATTTATATATCAGGTTCGACTCCCAATGAAGGCATGTCACATTTTCTTCCTCTGCATTTATAAGAAATTGATTTTACTACAGTCGCAGATGTGTTGTTCTTATATAACCGTGAAGCAAACTGTAACGTTCTTACTATCTTCATATACTGAACAAAAATCAGAGTTTACATTACCTCTGCAAGGATGTTTCCCTCAAAACGATTTTAGCCTTAATTCATCCAAATTACAATTACACATAGGTGTTTAAATTGGAGTGGAACTGAAGGTCTGCTCGTTTTGTGGAATGACTCCAATGTGAAATTATATCTCGGGTTCGATCTGTGAAATACTTATATCCATTTTTATATCTCATAACTCTTCAACCTAGCTGGTCGCATGTGTCCCGCCGTCAGCTCCACTTGTTACTTATCTATTTCCAGAGTATATATAAATACATATATTGATAACATGCTACTGTAAAACACCCGAGAATCAATTGTCAGAAATATGGTAATTTTATGTAAAACAGTTTTGTTATTTATGTTATGGAGAGACACGCTATAAGCTCGTCTAATACTGTGCTTCCCTTTGTCAGGTTTTGTTGACAATAAACTTACATTTAAACCAACTGTTGAAGAAGTCAGTTTCGTTAATCACATGGTTTGTCTATACTTTGATTCACAACTTTTGGTCACACTTTGCTTAACCGTGTTTGTCTCCACTCTGATCCACAAGGCTTCTACCAACTTTGATTCACAGGATTTGTTCCCAATTCAATCAAAACGCGTTGTCCACTTTGATCCACATGGTTTGTCTCCACTTTGATTCACATGGCCTGTGTCCACCCTGATCCACGGGATCTGTCTCTACTTTGATTCACATGGTCTGTGTCCACCCTGATCTACGAGGTTTGTCTCCACATCCATCAACGGGGTTTGTCTCTACTTTGATCCACATGGTCTTCTCCACTTTGATTCACGGTTTTACCCGACCTTGATCCCCTTGGCCAGTATTTACTTTGATCCACATGGTCTGTCTCATGTTTGATCCATGGAGTTTGTCTCGACTTTTACCCACATGGTCTGTGTCAGGACTGGTCCAGGGGGTCTGTCTCCACTTTGTTCAACTTGGTCTGTGTCCACTTTTGATCCACGTGATTCGTCCCCACTTCAATCTACATTGATTGTTCCAAGTTTGATCCACAGGGTGTTTTTTCTCCGCATTGATCAAAGGTATATTCCCAATTTGTACTATTCATTTTATTAACAAAGGCGTGAGCGCATTGACGTGCGATACAGTCTGCAAACTAGCATATTAGAATGATAACAAATGTTAACTTTTAAAACATTAGGTTTGT
>JAVFBY010163665.1:0-11392 GCA_034781015.1 Tonicella lineata
CTTCTTCGTGGAGCATATGATGACGTGAATTATTCTTTGCATTTGTTGAGGATTTTAGGTAAAACAGCTTTCTATTCGTTATGTAGTACGGAATTCACAGATGTGTTAGAATGGATAACTAATGTCCTTCTGTCCTGGTCACCAAATAAACACGTAGGAACAACCCCTAGTTTACTGACAAGTTCAGAAAAATGCATGTTATGTCTTAACTAAAATGACAAATACACTTTAATAGAACCTGTTGGGCTGTACAATGAATTCTGTTAATTTCTAAAAACAATAAGCGTCAATTGGCAACTATGTTAGAAAATGGCCGACAATGACTTTCAAATATCTGAAAGTCAGCAAATAGAAAAAAATATGGAAACATAGATGTACATGTAGTTTGTTTCAAAAATGGGTTCTATAAAAATTTGTCAGTACAAATTTATTTCTGACAGCTGAAAGTCCAGAGCTACATGTAAGAAGCCCTTGTCTGATGTCAAGTCCTTGTACATGTTGCAGATCTTTGCCAACAATGTAGCTCCCTCAGAAAAGGATCAGCAGTTATTTGTGGTTTAGAAAATCGTTGTTCACAGGTGAATTCATACAAATTGTCTTAATTGTGAATAATGAAATCTTAGTAACGTAGGCATTGTCATTTGAGGCGATCTGTCAAATGCTTTTAAGGCCAGCGCAGACGTGAGCCAAACAGCTCAGCCATTCGTCTCTCGTGCCGTTTGTCTCCGCAGTTGGTTTCAGCGCAGACGTGAGCCTTTGGCTCACCCGACCTAACAAATTGTGTGACTTTCCACGTGACTGCTAGCGGTAAAAACTTCACATGACCTCTTATACACATTTAATTGGCCGATGGGAATGCCTTGGCTGAGCCATCGTCTCACGTCAGGCGCACACACTGAGTCATTCATCATTCGTGCCAAAAATATCAAACAGGAGAGATTTCTGACGCAGCGTCTCTTGAGACAAACGGCGCAGTAAAAATTACCCACAGACGGTGAGACGTTTGTTACTCGTGGCGAATGGCTGAGCTACTGACTCACGTGTGCGCCGGGCTTAACAGACAGCTCGCCTCAAATTGCAATGCCTGGTTACGGTCAAATTTGTAACCTTGACTTGAAAGTGGCCTGAGATCAGTCAAAGTGTTCTGTAACAGGATAAATGTGGTGAAAAAAACACACCCAGAAGTTATTGGATTTACATGTACACTGTATGGTGGCCAATTTAAATTAGGAAAGTTTTAGGCCTTGAAAGACACACTTTTAATCAGCTGTCTCGGACAGAAATTGAACTTATGGGGTTCTACCAATCATGTTTCTTATATCATAGGCCCTACAGTCAAATTACTAACAAACTTGCTTTTATTTTTAAATTTACACTACTTGCAAGTCAATAAAAGGAGTTTGTGTTACTTAAATTATGTTTTTGTGCATTCATTGAAATGCAAAATCACACGTCGATGTCACACACGTAACACAGCTGTCACACACGTAACGCAGATATTGCAAGCTATTCATAAAAAATGAAAGCCATAGATTCTTAAACATATACTTTTCTATCAAAGCCTTTTACCCTATTTCTCTTTAGCATTAACCATTTTAGAGCATAGTCTGTCAATTCACACGTTTTTTAAATACCCCCATCATGCCAAAGAAAAACATTTTTGAGAGTCACACACGTAACGCTGTTGTTTTTGTGGTATACAGTCAGTTTTATAAGTGATAGTATAAAAGAGTTAATTCACAACTAAAGAGACAGCATTAAGTTACCAGTGTAGCATAAATGATATAAAGTTAGTTGATATGGCTAAAGTCTGTTAAAGAAAGATGTTGCAAAAACCCTTCTGAATGTCACACACGTAACGGGAGAATGGCCCACTAAGGGTTTTTTCACCTAACAGTTACATGCTAACACTGAGAAATCAGTGCCTCAATACATAAGAGAAAAACACTAGGAGAATTTCCAAACACTTTTGGTATACAGGACAATCGTTTGAAAGTTTCAAAAACTGCAGTGTATTAAAAGTTTAAAACCAATCATACAAAGCTGTACATAGACATACGTGTCTTTAATCTTTTAAGGGCTGCTTATTTAATTTATATCTTAGCAAATTTCATGGGTTTTTTTTGCGTTGCACATCTGCATATATGGAGTAAAATGTCAGACAGAGCTTTGTGATTTTTTTTTAGAGACCTAATTTTTGTGGAAATTTGCATAATTCTGTGATTGCACATGCTGAGTTACTCACATAGTACATGTACATGGATGTATGGAGGAGAGTACAGCATGCAAGTTTCAAAAACCTGTGTTAAGTAGTAACCAGCCTGGGCCGATTCCACAAAGCAATTTCTGACTTGAGTCAAAATTAGAAATTGTCTTAAAACGCTTAGTTTTTAATTTGAGAGATTAATATATACTATTCATTTTTCTATCCTACTCAGCCTAAAAACGAATCAAAACCACGTGAAATAATCAAGGTAAATATCGAAAATCCGTAAACTATTTTTTGAATTTAGTCAGGAATTGCTTTGAGGAATCGGCCCCAGGATTGTGTAATGGCATAATGCTTTTCATGTAACATTCTTGTTACTCAGGGGTATTTCACCTATATGATGGCGTGCCAGCCCAATGGGTGGAAGAAACCTCTATACACGTCACTGGCAACATAAAAGACGAGACAGAAAAATGACCCCCCAAAAAAAGAGAAAAAACGACACTACAAAAAAACAATTCTGATTCCTGATGCCCCTTAACTACAAGAGCACCAGGGCATCAGGAAGCTCCCACCCAACCACCCGCCACATTCTTGGAAGTTTGTCCGTTCGTTCCTCCGTTCTTTGCCCCCACTCTACCTCCTGTCTTATTCCATGGTCTATCTAAAAAAAGTACTCAATGTATCGAGCCGAAATTTGTTTTATTTAACGCAGACATATTAGGACTGTGCACTGCCGTGATATTTATGTAAGTCTTGGAAGTTTGTCTGTCAGTCCTTTGCTTATATTCTAATGTCATATTCCGAGATCTGTCTAAAAAGTACGCAATGCATCAAGTTGAAATTTGTTTTATACAACAGCGGACATATTGGAATTGTGCACTATTGTAAAATAATACAATACACATGGTATGATATTTGTTAAACAACTTCCAGTTATCACACTAACTAGTGAGCTTTACTCACTTTTGCAGTTGCTTACCATTGACCATTTAATTTCACTCATTTTCTTCTATTCACCACCGTTATAAAATCTATCAATGCATTTTGAAACCTTATCTACTTTTTAAAAAAATCGCAAACCGTTGAAGTTATAACACGCTCTACACTTTATCTGCAACCTGTTAGGTTGGTTTAGCCCACGCTCTGAATAAAATCAGATCGAAAAGCTTAGTTTTAGAGTAAGGCTTATGTGGTTTATAACCCTATATACATCTAACTCTTTCCTAATACAGTCTATTCTTCCACACAAAATCTCTACTAATTTTGTGTAACATTTTGCGATTGGCCAACACAATGTATGCATTGTCCTAAGATATAAAAGCAATTTCTGAGAGATTTTTTTACATCTGGTTTATCAGAATTTGATCGGATGCCGCGGATGGTTATGCGGAAAAAATCGCCACGTCTGTAGGCCGGCGGCAGATTATACCGTCCGGCCGACCAGTCGCTCGGATCACATATGTTTGATATTTTCGGCTGGCTTTTAGTCGCCAGCGATCGATTGCCTGGAGTGATCGCCCGTGTGTTCATGCAAGGGAATACAGTCGCGCGAATCAATGCTGATACACCAATCAGAGTTCGAGTTCTTCTCACATGACACTCAAAATGGCAATTTCCATGAATGAAGCCTAGACGAACGAGAACAAATCACATGACTTACGTTGGTTTATTTTAGGAGAAAACTATTCCGGATCGCTGGGAAAATCGCCACGTGTGTGCGCTCAAGTCGAATGATAACTTTCGCTGGCGAATTCGCTGGTGATCAGATCGTCGCGATCGAGCGAATATAGTCGCTCGTGTGTTCCCCGCATTACGTTCTCGATATTGATTTTTACTGGTTAGGTTTGCACATGGTCATATTGGATACGTTTATCTGCACGAGAAGAATCATGGGCATTGTCCGCAGCGCCAATAAATATGGCGCTAATGGCCTTTTAAATTGACATTCATTACACAAGTCTGAAACGGTGGGGCTGATAGACGATTTGAAACAAAAGGACAGATTGCACAGACTGTCGAATTTGACCTCAGGTAGTGGCTACCTAGTCGGTTCGACTCAAATCGCACAACATCGAAGATATTAAACAGAAAAATGTACCCGCCAGTCCGACCACAACGCGAATACAGCCGTTGACCAGCGAAAAAAAATTAAATAGAAAAAGGACGGCCACATTAATGGTCTAACATTATGGTGGAATTCTATCCCATCCGCCGACTGACACAAAACTACATTGGTTAGTCAATTACTTTGTGGTTACCGCTATGCTTATTGGGAAGATTTTTTAACTTCAGTGCTCATAACATGTGAGAGGAAAGGAGAACATTTTAATCTGATTAAAATCAGATCTATATAAGCCCCCCGGTATAATATTGTCGCGATGTAGATCCGAGGACATACCTACCAAATGTAACGATTGGTCGACCAATCAGAGGGTCGCTCATCAATTCATGGCATGCGAGTCTGAGATTCTCCTGGACTGCCCTAGCAAACAAGCATCTATGTTTACCACAGCTTCGTGCTATCTGATTTTTCATTTGACAATTCAAACAGTGAATTCTTTAACCCCACACTACTGGACGTCATGGAACACAGTTTGATAGGCAATGTCCTCAGGTCTACATTGCGACAATACAATTCAGGTGATCGAATATAGATATGATTTAAACCAGATTGGGGAACATTTGTTAGCCTACTAAAGTGACCGGGGACAATTAAAACGGGAGATATATAGAATATCGCGACAAGTAGCCTACTTGGGGCGTTTTGTACCACCTGTTGATTCCCCCCCTCAACATATTTCCGTTATATTGGGACAATAGTTTTAACGGATTCCAGTTCAGACAAATTGCAGGCCGAGCCCCGCGACACAGTCAGCACGACGAGTGGTACAGGAGGTCGGAATTTACTGCTGGCAATTCGGGGCACAAGCAAGCAAAGGGCTGGTTTTAGGTTGCCAACTTGCCATGGGAATTGGACAGTTTTATTTTATTTTATTTTTTACCTTGCACATTTGCATACGAAGAATGTATGCAAGTTTCAAAAGCCTATGTCAAATGTTAAACAAGATCAAATTTACAGACAGCTAATTCATGCAGACATTTTTTTTTTTATCGATGTTGCACATCTGCGTATGGAGAAAAATGCAGTATGCAAGTTTCAAAAACAGAAGTTAAATAGTAAACAAGAACCAACTGGAACATGGGTTAGGAAAAAAAAAGGTCAAAGCTATTTTAAATATTTTATGCAGAAATTTGCATAATTCCGAGATTTTTTTTCCATGTTGCACATTTACATACGGAGAAAAATGCAGTATGCAATTTTCAAAAGTCTAAGTTAAAAATAAACCAAGACACAGTAGGGCCTACGGACAGAAAAAAAATTGTGAAACCGCATTATTGTTCCAGAAATTTGCGTAATTCTAAGCCTTCTTTTTTTTTTTTTTTTCCTAAGTTGCACAAATCTTTTGAAACTTGCATACTCCACCATTCGCAATGTGTAACGTAGAAAAACAAGCATAGAATAACGCAAATTTCCGAATAAATAATGCGGTTTTGACAAATTTTTGTGTCGGCCCTGTCCGGACTGTATCATCGTTAATTTTTAACTTCCATACTACATTCGCTTAGTTAAACAGTTACAAAGATCCATACGACGGGCCCCGGAGTAAAATATGGATAGACAGCTAATTTATGCATAAATTTGAATAATTGGAGAAGGATGCGGTATGCAAGTTTCAAAAGCCCGAGCTTAATAGTACCCAAGACCCAGCCCGGACAGGCATCAAACATTTTTTTTTTTTATAGAAAGCTAATTTGCATAATTTATGCGGAAATAAGCATAATTCCGATAATTTTTTTTCTACAGCCCGGACAATCTTTCTAGACGGCCATACGGACAGAAAAAGTCAAACCTATATCCCACCTCTCACAAGAGGGGGGGGGGGGGGGGGATGGATTGGTGTAATGATACCGCATCGACTAAGTTCAATAATGTTGATTATTTGAATAACTGGCTTATTGCGTTAAACTCCTAAGACATTAGTAAAAGGTTAGCTTATTCCACAAAAATACAGCAACAAATTTGTCTATGCAATTTTCCAATTTTACTTTTCATCAAATTTACACCATTTGTTGAACATGCGATATCAGATAAATTGATGAATATAAATTGTCAGTATAAAACAAAATTGGAAAGATCAATTGAATTTCAGGTAATGCGAAGTTAACGATATTCATTTTTCCAAAACCGGTCCAATTCAAATTACATATCCTCAGCTTCACCTTCCTCATCCTCGAATTCTCCCTCCTCCTCAGCCGTGGCGTCCTGGTACTGTTGATACTCAGACACCAAGTCATTCATGTTGGACTCGGCCTCAGTAAACTCCATTTCATCCATACCCTCACCAGTGTACCAATGGAGAAAAGCCTTACGCCGGAACATGGCTGTGAACTGCTCGGAGATTCGCTTGAACAGCTCCTGGATAGCAGTGCTGTTACCGATAAATGTTCCAGACATTTTCAGGCCGCGGGGTGGAATGTCACATACAGCAGTCTTCACATTGTTTGGGATCCATTCAACAAAGTAACTGCTGTTCTTGTTCTGGACATTCAACATCTGTTCATCCACCTCCTTCATGGACATACGTCCTCGGAACATAGCAGCCACGGTGAGATATCGACCATGACGGGGATCACAGGCAGCCATCATGTTCTTGGCGTCAAACATTTGCTGGGTAAGTTCTGGGACAGTCAATGCCCTGTACTGCTGGCTACCCCTGGAGGTGAGGGGAGCGAAACCGGGCATGAAGAAATGGAGACGAGGGAAGGGCACCATGTTGACAGCCAGTTTACGAAGATCAGCGTTGAGTTGACCGGGGAATCGCAGACAGGTGGTCACACCAGACATTGTGGCTGAGACGAGATGGTTCAAGTCCCCGTATGTTGGAGTTGTCAGTTTCAGGGTTCGGAAGCAGATGTCGTACAAAGCCTCGTTGTCGATACAAAACGTCTCATCTGTGTTCTCCACGAGTTGATGAACAGATAGAGTAGCGTTGTAGGGCTCCACGACAGTGTCAGATACCTGGAAGGATAGGGAAGATTGTAAACGGAAAGAATAAATCCTAAAAGCTTATTTTATAAAAGTAATACTAACAATACTATTGAAATAATTTGTGTGTCGTTCAGAAAGTGGCCATTAGCAGTATTTTTGTTATTAAAAGATAAAACTTCTTAGTTAACACTTTCTTTGCTCAGAAAAAAAGTTTGCAGGCTTCTCTAGAGAAGGCCAGTTGGCTGAGCGGTCTAGGTGACATGCATTTACTACTGAAGATTCGGTAACTGATACTATTTAAGGAACCTAGACACAGTTCACGTGCGGGGTTCAGCAAACAAACTTTTCGGAACTAAAATCTGTTCTAACTAAGAAGTGTTATCACTCAGGAAATATCTAAAAGCGTAAAAGATACAAACCTTTGGCGACGGAACAACAGAGAAAGTCGTCATAATTCTATCTGGGTATTCTTCACGGATTTTGCTGATGAGGAGTGTTCCCATCCCGGATCCAGTTCCGCCTCCCAAAGACTGAGTGAGTTGGAATCCTTGAAGACAGTCACAGCCTTCAGCTTCTTTACGAACAACATCAAGGACGGAATCGATGAGTTCAGCCCCTTCTGTGTAGTGACCCTTGGCCCAGTTGTTTCCAGCACCACTCTGACCGAACACAAAATTGTCAGGTCTGAAGATTTGGCCGAAAGGTCCGGAACGGACTGAATCCATGGTACCGGGTTCAAGGTCAACGAGAACTGCTCTTGGTACATATTTGCCCCCTGAAATAAATTCATAGAAAGTTAGATCGGTTTTTGGTTGTTTTGCGTTAAGAAAAATACATGTAGCTTACAAACAACAAAACGTTGTTCAGAGAACTATAGCTGGGTAGTGTTTGAACGGCAGAGTGACCATTCGAGCGTAAACGAGAGATAAAAACTCATTGTGACGCGTAAAGGGAAAACGAGTGACACATTCACTTAACTGTGCACCACACAATGTGTAGTGTCTAAATGTTAGACCAGAGACGTGTTCAATAGACTGAGCTTCCGCTGGCGCTCGTTTCCATTCAATAGTGGAGTCAAATGAATTAAAACGAGCCCTATCTGAACCCGGTCTATTCACTATTGAACATGCCTCTGATTGTACGGTATATTTTTTTTATGAAATTCATACCAATTTACAAATTTGTATGATACAGAGATATCCAAAATTATTCTTTGAACGTATATCAGAGTTTACAACACATGAAACAAGAACACAAATCTGAGGAGAAACCATCTATCCGTGGTTGAGGTCACACATCATTGCTTTTGTCTGAAAAATGTATTGTAGCATAACTTTTAGTCTCTAGTGTCAAAACTACCAAAATACCCATTGATTGTCTATGATTTAGTTCGGGATAAAACAAGCATGACTGTCTTTGTTAATATTAACGAAGTTTAATTATTTCTTGTTCAACACATAAATCAAAATTAACACCCACCTGTGGCCTCATTATAGTAGACATTGATCCTCTCCAGCTGGAGATCCGAGTCCCCGTGGTAAGTTCCCGTAGGGTCAACTCCGTGCTCGTCAGAGATCACCTCCCAGAACTGCAAAAACATAAGGTAAAATATAATTTAAGTTGCAAACTTGTTTGTCATTTCAGTGCAAACGTGAGTGTGTCACTTTAAATGAACAATAATTGCAATTGTTTACATTTGTAACAAGTTTGTCTTTCTTTAATTCTATAGCTACATTAAATTAGTATTTCAATGCAAGTTTCGATGAAGATAATATAGATTAAGGAGAAGAGCAAAAACAAAAAAATCAAGTGAGCTCCAATAGATAGGTTGTAAAGAGCAGATATGAAAATTGTTGTATTGAGTGTGCAGATAGCTTTCATAATCCTATTAGAGCCAATTTGGTAACTCAATTTGTTAACTCAATTATGGTGGACTTTTCTAGCAATATCGTTTCTGTCACTATAATATTAAATAAATATTCATGACAATCGCCACAAAAACAGTATGTTTCTCAGTTAATTGACGAAAATCTTTTGAAATGATAGTAGTGAATATTTATTGAATAATAGCAAGTGATATAGAGACAGAAACAATATGACATGAAAAGTCCACTTAACTTGAGTAACCGAGTTACCAACTTGGCTCTATTACTGGATAATGAAAGCTATCCACACACTCACAGCCCCATGTTTCATAACTGCTCTTTACAACCGATCTATCTATTCAGGTTAACTTGCATTTGTATTGTCTTCCCCCATTAAACTGAGTAAATCCATTATACTCACAGCCTTTGTGAAACATTGTACAAATATAAGTTTAAAAAAACTATTAAAATAACGCCATAACTAGAAATATTGAAAACTAACACTATCGATGTATTGATCTGTCATCTACACACTTTTTGTTTTTAATATAAAGGTGAGACAGCTTAAGTTAAATAACTCAGAAAAGAAAAGGCTAACCTTGTAACAAACCAAAAGTCAACAATTGTACATACCTTGGCTCCGATCTGGTTTCCACATTGGCCGGCTTGGAGGTGGACGATTTCTCTCATGGTGTCGAATTCAAGGAGGCGATGCGAGCGTCAGCAAAGGTGCGGAAGACTGAACTACTGGTCAAACTATTTTATCTCTTTTATATACACACAAACACAACGTCAACAGTCCACATGTATATGGGCAGTCCGTTTCTAGGGCTGCAGTCCCTGTCCAGTGAAGCGTCACTGTAATAAACAATCTGACTATTCATAGACAGAATCGTAAGGATTGTAGAATCTCGACGGGTGAGCACATTGACCATAAATGTTACTTAACAAAATCCGCTATCATCGGCTCGGTGTGGGAGGTTCAAGCAAGATCAAACCTGCTGGGGAATCGCTATAGAGATAAGACATAAACTCTTCATTTATATGGAATATAGCATTGTGTTAGGAAATAGTCGGCTGCTATAATTGATAAGTAATACTTGTTTTATAATCTTGCTGGGATTCCCCTGTGCTCTATACTAAATACAATACGTTTCACATGGTTGGCGATTGACAAAACAAGAAAGTGTCCACTATCTTGATAAGTATGTGCACCTTTGTGGAACGCTTACATATGTCCTTGAGGGTCCTTTATGACGACCAGTGTTAGCTATTATTCCGAAGTCTGTTATTCCCAACAGCGAACCTCCAGGGCCCAATAATTACTGACCACTTCCATTGTGTGGTGTTAATCTTCTAGTAACTGACATGATAGTGACAGTTCATTATTTTTGGTTTGTGTACATGCTGCCATAACAACCATTGCTTCTTGATGCAATTTGGTAAAAACATGCTACGATCTATTAAAACAAATTCAAGAATTGTTTTCTTCAGAATGAAATTATATATCATAAAAGATTTTACTTATTGTCTTAATACTGTTAAATTAAGACAAAGGCTAAAATATTACTGTTTTTTTTACGTACACAGTATAGAATCAATGGCCACGTTTCAATCCCAAACATTTGTTTATGTTGTCACTTTACCTAATTATATGAAAGATTCCGAGGGCCTCTAAATCATGTGTATTGTGCAACTTCATCGAAAATATATAAATCATAACATTAATTCTATATAATAAACTGGGATAAAAATAAATAAACACAAAATATATACGACAATAATATAAATCAATTGGAGTCCATGATAGACTCGATCAAGGAGTTGGGTAGGCCCCTACACGTCTCAGAGCCTGATTAAAAACTTACAAGGGAGACTTTCTTTTCCAGTGGCTTTGTGCATGTGTTCTCGACTCTTTTTGTAAATGTCAAATATGAACAAAACATAATTAAAACTAAAACATACTGTCACTGAATATTACTAGCCCTACACCGAAACCCGGGAAGAATAAAATATATATTAGAAAAACAGTCAATCTTTAGCGTTTTTTTGTAAAAAAAAAAAAATAGGCTAAATACAGATGACTGACGTCAGGCATGAAGCCACTGGAAAGTTTAAGCAACTTTAAGTCTTATTCTGTTAAAAAGGCCCCAGACGTTTGATAATCATCTTTGGATATTGACACCTTTTTAAAATGCTGAGGAGACATATATAAAGTGCACATTTGTATTGTTTTTTTAAGGCATGTAATTTAAAAACAGAGTA
>JAVFBY010163776.1:0-11391 GCA_034781015.1 Tonicella lineata
TCGCCGATTTTCAAGGCTATAGTGTGTCTTCCTATATATGTTCCAGTATAGGGAGCAGTTATTATTTTTAAAAAAAATTCATTCGTCATTCGGTTTCATTCGTCATTCGGATTAGTGAGTCCCATCAAGGAGACAGTTTTTTTTTTAAAAATCCTGTCAATTGTGTGTTGGATGATCTCAGTTTTTAACAGCTTTAATTCTTGCAATAATTTTCACATTTTTAATGATTATTGTATTTTTCCTTTAACTTTTGTATTTTCCATTTAACAAATTGAACTAAAATATTTGATTGTATTTTATCCTTTCGATTATTAAATAAACAAAATGTAGTATTTAAAATATTGAATATATTTATTGTTTTTATTATTTAAAGCAAATTTTTGCCACTGTTAAATCGACGCATTTTTTATACAGAATTCTATATAAACCGAAGCGTTGTAGATTTAGCCACATAACTAAAATATATTTAATCAATAAAAAGTTTTTTTAATTGGTACAATTATTGAACACATTTTAAAAATCTGATTTAATTATTGAACATATTCTTTAAATATTAAATACCATATAAAAAATATTGAATATTGCAACTTTTGGCAGGTTGTACTCAAAAGCCTTTTAAAAATATATGTTTACAAAACAATTCCATTGTCAATGTCATCGTTTGCTATGACCAATAGTTAACATAAATGTCAACTAATAAAGCACTTTTCCATATAGCTGATTCCTTATAGTTATCATGCATATAGAAATTTGAACTTTCAACAAAAGGTTATACTTACAAGAAATAAAACTGGTGGTTAAATTGTCAAATAAAGTTTTATTGAACACACATTCTTTTTCGCCCCATTTGAAGTATTGTTTAATGATTTAGTTTAGCAATTTTGGGCTGAAGGGGTATGGGTCTGAGTTAAAGGTTATGGTGCTTCCCTATTTCAATACTTCCCTATGCATTATAACATCTCTACATCCCACGGACAAAATACCGTCGAGTCACTGTTAGCAAGTGTTGTCGGAGTAAATGTCTCCGGATCAAATGTCACAGACGATTGCTATATGAGAAACCAGTCTTTTCACTGGATATGTATGGTTAAATCTAAGTAAAACGAAAACTCCCAGTTAAAAGAAAGAAAGAAAAAAGCCCATTACTAATCCAGTTCAGACTATGATTAAGTAAACTCTTCTGTATAATAAAGCTTATCAAACCTATTTGTATTCCAAACAGGTGTAATTCATGGAGATATGAGTGAACACAACATACTCGTGGAAGTTAAAGACAATTCTGAGATTACAGCCCAAACATATCCTCATTATGAAGCGTCGGCCATTATTGATTTCGGCGACACCTCAGTATCGTATTATGTTTATGAACTAGGGATATTAATTTGTTATATCATGTTAGATTCACGTCAGGAAAATTTACTTGAGGTCGGGGGTCACGTGATGGCAGGATACACCCAATACATCCACCTCAGTCAGGAGGAATGGGGCGTGATTAGAACGTGTGTGGCAATTCGGATGTGTCAATCATTGGTAATGGGAGCTTATACGCATTCTCGTCATCCGCAGAATGAGTATGTAACCGTATCTTCCAAAAGAGGTTGGGACTGTTTGGAGAGATTCTGGGCGTTCCCTGAAGACGATTTGCTAAAACTCTGGAAAAATACCATTTCATCATACCCGAGTTATTAACGATAAGTATCGACCATAGAGTTACGATTTCGTCCGCTGAGAATTAACAAGGTCTACCTGTTTTTATTTATAAAACTGATTTTTTAAATACAAACAACTAGTTGCAGGGTTAACCAGGACTATTTGCAGCACCTAATCTTCCTCTGACAAACAGGTAATAACAGCAACATAACGTCATCAGAAGAGCATGTGCTATAAAACAGCTACTGAAGTTTGGGTGTGTATTCAATTTTGCAAATAAAATCATTTCTCGGCAGGCGATTTGTTTATGTTTACTGTTTTTATAATATGAGGAAATATAGGTTTAATACATGTGTTGTAGATAACGGTGCTTCTGCTTAGTGGTAGGATCACATTATTGTTTGTGTTGTAATACAGGCTTATCCAAGGTTACATTGTTGCGATATCCTGTTCTAAAATATATATGCACATGCTTGCTTACAGTAGCATCGTTCTTGTCAAGAGCAAAATAAACACACATTTCAATGCTGACAACTTTCCTTTCTTTCATGCTGTGTATTGTCTACACAGCGAGAACAGAATGTATGTAAATATGCGATCCGCATTATCGATTTTTCAGATTTTCATCATGCAAACTCACCATGCAAAGTTACTCTTCAAACTAAAAGGCTGGCAAACCAAATTAGATATAAATGTGTTAAGTAACCAGGTCTCACCTTATATGAATCGTCTTTTGAATATTAGGCAATAACTCACCCACCGGAAACCGTAGGGGACTATATAGGTTTGCGCCTTGTTTGCTCGTCTGTCCACTCAGATCTTGTACGAGCCTTTTTTTCCACACTATTTCTCGCAGCAACCTCAAACTTGACACAAATGTACAACTTGGGAAGGTGGAGTGCCTCATAAAAAATGAGGTAGCGGATTCAAGGTCAAGGTCACGGGTTCAAGTCTCAATTGTTGTATGCTTTCGCTTGTTCGGGATATTTCTTCCCCACTATTTAACGCAACACACTCCAGCTTGACACATAACTACAACTTGGGAAGACGGAGAGTTGCGTAAAATAATTGGGGTCACGAGGTCAAGGTCACGGGTTCATGTCTAAGTTTTTTATGCTTTCGCTCGTCAGGGGCCATTCTTTCACACTATTTCACACAGCAACATCGAGCTTGGCACGAAGGTACAAATTAGGGAGGCAGAGTACCGCGTAACAAAATTGGGGTCGTGGGGTCAAAGTTACGGGTTCAAATTTGAGTGTTTGTAAGGTCAAGGTCCAGGAGTCAAGTCTTAGTTTTTGTACGCTTTGCCCAGGTCATTTCTGCCACACTATTTCACACTGCAATCTCAAACTTGGCACAAAGGTACAGCTTGGAAAATTCGAAATGTCTGTATTTCAGATGGACCACATGCCTAATGGTAAGATTTTTTCACTGCTTATTCCAAATAGGCAGAATAAGCTGTTAGGCTTAAGGTTCAGTTTGTGAACCATATAAATAAAATTAACCTTTCAGCTAATTACTGTTGGGTATCCTTGTTAAGCTAAATTAAATGCATTTTTAGGAGCAAACCGTATCCGGTAGGGCTGTAACGATGTATCGAAATATCGACTTATCGCGATAATAAAGGTTCTGATAGTAAACTATCAATAGTGACTGTCATGCAAAACATCGATAACTATTGCCGATTGTTTCGTCAGCTATCGATAGTTTACCTTTTTTTCAGTAAATCCCATAACATTCATCATTATTTTAATAGTTTTAGTTTTTTCCGTTTTATTGGCGTTGCCATTCAAAATTCCATGCTTATAGTACTGTTTTAAGTGAATGGACAATAACACATTAACAGTCGGCTGAAAGACAGAATACAAATATAGCTGTTGAATATAAAATCAATCCTCTGTTATTAGTCATGTAGACTCATTTTCATTTTAAAAAAACGCTATTGAGTAACATGTACAACAGAAAATGTTCGTTTTTGCGATTATATAAAACTATCGCGATAGTAACCTACCTGTGGCAATAGTATCGCGATAGTTGTTTGTACTATCGCAATAGTAATATTCCTCTCGATAGTCACCCCTAGTATCCGGTGGTATATTTGATTGGGAATGAATGTGTTTCTAGGAGAGAACGACTTGGCTATTGCTTGCTTGCAATAGCAACAGGCCATCTTGGCAATTTCCCTGTTTGAAAGTAGCTCTAGTTTCACCTTTTTGTTTTATTTATTATTTTTGGTGGACCGAGGTCAGTCTTTAAACAAAGCAGTCAAGAACGATTTTCACAGGTCACTTGGAATACATGAAACACAATTTATTAAGGATTGTCTTAATGACAACTGTCCTTAATGTACAATACTTAAAATACCCTCAGGGCTATTAAAAAAGTACTGGTGGTAGGGAGGGTGGAGGATTAATTGCCTTGGTGCTCGTTTCGATACCTTTCTTATCTCTACCCTTTGTTCGTTAGAATATATATGATCTACCATATCCACACATCCCAAATTACTCATTACATATAACATTTACTACATAAACCATCATCTCTTTAAATTCCCACATATTTCACTGCTCGTTTAATTTATTTTTATTCAGTAATATCACCTTGTTCATTTAACCTTATTTTTCATTTTAAAATCTTGTTTTTACTGATTTGTGGATCCCTGTGAAACTGGAAGACATCAGTAGAGTAGTTTTTTTAAACAACTGTCTTTCTTGGCTACTATTCAAAACGTATAAGGGGGGCAATGAATTGGTATTTTTACACGAATGGTCGGCCATATAGCTTATAATCTCACTTGTTGTCATGTAATTCCACAAACACTTTAGATACACAGCGGGGCTTTCATTTTCATTTACGCCGAATTATTCTACTTTAATCAGGAAATATGATAAAAGTGAAGTCTTCAAATTCGTAAAATATCATTTTATTTCGGAATAAAAAAAAAGATATGAACACCTTTATACAACCAAACTAGTAATAGCAAAGTTCATTCCTAAATTAAAAGCATTAGTCAAATCGTCTTTTGAAATAATAAAAAAAATATTCAATTACTTGGTGAAATTCTGCTTGTGGCTCAACCAAAAACTATCGACCCGCGTTGTTGTCAAAACATCTATACAATAAAGCAAACATTGACACTGTCATCGAGATATGACTTTGATTGATTGATTGATTGTATGGGTGTAACGCCCTGTTCAGGGGTACATGTAGTTCACCTCTGACGGCGCGCCAGCCCAATGGGTGGAGAATACCCCCCTCGAGGACTTCCGGTTGAGCGTTGACTGATAAAGACGTGTTTTTTCGGTTCTCTAAATGTTTGACTTATTTTGGGGTTTTTTTTTTTTGCTTAAAATACTAGGTTTGTCTCATTAATTATTGTGTTTATACGTGCACTATTATTTGTACGTTATACGTTTGCTATTTTGTAGTGTTATTTTGTGAATTTTCGTGTTAAAATTTGTCCTGTTCATCGTTGTTGTTGTCAACGGTAGTTTAGATACTTTCTTTGTGTTCAGTTGCCGCTGCGAGGTAGTTTTCGTTGGTGTTATTGTTTATTTTTTGTTGTATTAAATGTTTAGTGTATATATAGTTTTAGCTTATTATTGTTAGGTAATAGGCTTATATTTAGAGAAGCTTGTACATCACAGTAAATCTCCGCACTCTCATTTTTTTTTCTAGGGCTCCTTTCGTCTTTCCCTTTGTTTATCTCTGAGTCGCCCCAGAGTGTTTTCTGTTATAACTGTCTTGTAATAACGCTCACTGTCCAGTGCACCTAGTCTGTAGTTAGTATAGTTCCCCTGGCTGTAGGCTAGGCACTAATTCATTACTTTACAGCCTAAGGCATTATTTTAATATGGACGACGACGAGGAAGGTGATGGCATGGAGTTCGAACTCCCAGCCGCTGTGCGCGGCAAGAGAGTGAGAGATAGGTCGGAGAGTTCGGAGCGAGACGTAGGGAAAAAAACAAGAAGTACAGGTCAAGAACTCAAGGTAAAATGTTTTGATGTTATTATGTCAGCTTTGGGGGATATACCCGTTGGAAATTTGAGCTCTATTAAATTTGGCCAGGCCTTACAAAAGGCAGTGGGGTCTGTAAAAATTGTTAAAAAATTACCATCGAAAGACCTTTTGATTACGTGCTCAAGCCAAGCCCAGGTTAAAAAATTACTAAATGTGTCTCAGATAATGGGTAAACATGTGGTGTGTAGATTGAATAATAAATTTGCCTGTAGGGGTATAATATTTGGGGTTAGTGACGATGTCAGGGAGGAGGAGGTGTTGGCTGAGTTAAAGAAGTTCAAATGTTTTCAGGCTCGAAGAGTGTTTAAATCTGGGGGAAATATTTCCACTGATCGCATGATATTACATTTTGATTGTGAAACTCTGCCTGCAGAGATTTCACTTGGGTTTGAGGTTTTCGTAGTCAAGCAATACATACCCCCTGTGGCTCGTTGCTACCGTTGCCAGAGGCTTAACCACATTGCGTCACAGTGCAAAGGTCGACTTCGGTGTCCCCGGTGCGGCGAGGAACATGCCTACAACGACTGTCCTAACACAGCTACTCCTAAGTGTGCCAACTGCTCCGGCAGCCACAGTGCCGCTTACGGGGGCTGTCCTGCTCAGAAGGAAGCAAATAAAGCTCAGTTTATCAAGGTAACCGAAAAAATATCTTTTTCAGAGGCGTTGAGGTCAGTGCGTTCAACTAATGTTGAGCAGCCACAGTTAAATTGTTCCCCAGACCCTGACTTTATTTTTTCTCAGAGTTCTGACACCCCCCATGTAACTCAGGTGAGGCCTCCCTTTAGTCATATTGACAGTCATTCAGTGAAGTCGATAGCCGTACAAACAGAACCACAGGTAGGTGTGCAGACCGATGTATGCTCGCCTGTTTCTTTGTCTAGTATTGTGGTTCTTTTTACGGAGATTATATTTCACTGTGTCAAAGTATCAAAAAGATCAGAAGTAATTGATTTTATTTGCGCGACTGCTAAGCGTCATTTAGGTGATGATATGTTAGACACGGACGTATTAGCTTCTTTGATTATGCAGAAAGATAGTCCCCGTAAATAATGGCTAGCAGATTATTTTACTTGCTATGTGTAGCGCTCTGTATGTCGTTAATGTCGTTTACAATTCTCCACCAAAATATCCATTCTCTCTACGCTCATGGTCAAGAATTTAAGCAGTTTGTTTATGATTTGAAACAGTCACCTCAAATTATTTGTTTACAAGAAACATTTTTAAAGCCTAAATATAATTTTACTTTTCCAGGTTATACAGTTTTACGAGCTGACCGAACTGACCGTACTGGGGGTGGTTTAGTCACTCTTATTAAAACCGGAATTTCTTACACTGAGGTAAAACTTCCTAATTTACGTACAATTGAATGTCAGTGCTATCAAATTGTGAAAAGTCGAGGGAAAACTATAAATATAATCAATCTGTACAATCCTTGTAATAAAATAGACGTCAATGACCTCAGATCTTTAATGAATTTAAGTTTAGAAGGGTCTACCATTATCTGTGGTGACTTTAACGCCCATCACTCTTTATGGGGAAGTGGCATTAATGATTTTAATGGTAAAGTTGTCTGTGATTTTTTGGAAGAGTTTAATCTAGTAGTTTTAAATGATGGCTTAGGAACAAGACTTGATATTAATACAGGTAACCTCTCAGCCATTGATCTAACATTATGTTCACGTGACCTATCTCAATCAGCTACATGGACTGTTGATCATTCATCCCCTTGCGGTAGCGATCACTACCCGGTCATAGTAACCTTTGGGTTTTCTCCACACACAAATATGACTGGAAGCCCACCTCGTTGGAAAGTGAATAAAGCTGACTGGGTGAAATATGGGAATGAATGTAAGTTAACATTTAGTGATATTGTTCGTAACGAGAATGTAGATGTATTTTCTCAAAATATTGTAGACGCTATTAATCAAGCTGCCTCTCGTTCAATCCCTCGCACTTCTGGTAACATCTCTCGAAAGTCGCCTGTTCCGTGGTGGACTGAGGAGTGCACGGCAGCCATTAAGGAGAGAAAGCGAACGAAGAACAGAGCACATCGAACACGTCTGTATGATGATATTATTAAATATAAAAAATGCAAGGCTTATGCCCAAAGAATAATAAAACATACACAGAAAGATTACTGGCGTCAGTACTGTTCTACTGTTAATAAGAACACCCCACTTAAAAGTGTCTGGTCAAAGATTAGAGCTGTCAATGGCAAGCGAAAAAGTAATAGTGTTCCAACATTAGTGGAAAATAACACTAATTATATCACTAATGCTGATAAGTCTAATATATTTGCTGAAAGTTTTGGGCGTGTATCAAGTTCTGGTAACTATAGCCAGGAGTTTGTGAGTCACAAAGAAAAAATAGAAAGTATTAACAGTTTTAACAACATTGCTTTTGATGATGCTCCAATTAACAGTGATTTTTCTATTTATGAGTTAAAACAGGCTTTACATGGCTGCACGGATTCTACGCCTGGTGAGGATGGCATCAGTTATTCTATGATGAAGCGTCTACCAGAGCAGTGTCTCGGAGTTATATTACTTCTCTATAACACCGTATGGGCGAACATGAGCCTCCCCATGGCGTGGAAGAGATCTGTCGTCATACCTGTGCCTAAACCAGGCAAATCCCCTTCATCTCCTGCCTCTTATCGGCCCATAGCCCTGACTTCTAATTTATGTAAGGTAATGGAAAAAATGATTAACTCCAGACTAACCTGGTTTCTTAATAAGCATAATATTATTAATTCAGTACAAAGTGGGTTTCGTAAAAAACGGTCTACGACAGATCACATCGTTACGTTTGAGAATGCCATTAGGAATAGTTTAATAGCAAAAAAATATATGTTAGCTGTGTACCTTGACATCGAGAGGGCATACGACATGATGTGGAGAACAGGAGTGTTAATGAAAATGCAGGGATATGGTGTTACTGGTAGGATGCTGGGGTGGGTGAAATCCTTTTTGACGGATAGATTTATTCAGGTTAGAATTGGTAATGAATTATCTAAACCGGTATTTATAGAGAATGGTACGCCTCAGGGAAGTGTCTTGTCGCCCACAATCTTTAACATCTCTATTAATGATTTACCTACAGCATTAAATCCTAAATTAAACTGCACATTATTTGCTGACGATAAAGCTATATGGGTTTCATCATCTAATTTACATACTGCAGCGAAATATATTCAAGAAGGTCTTGATGACATCATGAAGTGGAGTAGGCAGTGGGGATTTAAGTTTTCTAAAGTTAAGACGGAGGCCGTATTGTTCACCAAGCGTAGACCTAAATTTTCCCCATGTATTTTCCTAAATAAAAGTCTAATAAAAATTTGTTCTTCTTTTAGATTTCTGGGTGTAATCCTAGATAAACGTTTAACATGGGCAAATCATATTGACGCAATCCTCGATAAATGTCAAAAGGTCCTCAATTTAATGCGCTCAATTTCTGGAAAAACTTGGGGGGCTGATAAGAAATGTATGTTGATGTTGTATAGGGCATTAATAAGGTCACGTATTGACTATGGATGTGAGGCATATGATTCTGCTTGTGTCACCCGCAAATCTAAGCTTGATTCGATTCAGTGTGCTGCTCTGCGCTTGTGCACTGGTACACTTAGGACCACGCCTCTTAATGTGTTACAGGTATTATGTAATGAGTGGCCGCTTAAAATACGGCGTCAATATCGTACTTTAAAGTTTGCTCTTACATTAAAATCTTCAATTAATAACTCTGCCACTGCTGTGCTTAATCCGTCAGACCACGATAATCTGTTTGACAATGGCGGTAAACAGCCCAAGTCCTTTAAACACCGGGCTAATGAGATCCTTGCTAGGACCGAGGCTGTTGATATTGCCCTCCAGAGGCAGGTCATATGTGAGTTTCCGCCATGGTATGCCATAGTTCCCGATGTGTCTATAGAACTCAGTACACAGGTGAAGAAGTCGGACCCTCCCTATATTGTACGCTCTTGTTCACAGCACCATATTGACACGAAGTGGTCCCAGCATCTACAAATATTTACCGACGCTTCAAAATGTCCCGAGTCCGGGAAGGTAGGTGCGGCATTCTGCTGCCCAGAAATAATGTACAATAAGAGTGTTCGCTTATCTAATAATATATCTGTGTTTAAAGCTGAATTAATTGCTATTTTATTTGCAGTGAGGTTTTTAGCAGATTTTAAACCACGCATGTCTGTCATTTTTAGTGATTCGCTTAGCTCTTTGATGTCATTACAATCCTTCGCACCCACACAAGATTTTCATATTATCCAGGAAATTATTTACCTGTGCACTGTATTAGATTATGAAGGTGTAAATATCTGCCTTGAATGGCTCCCAAGTCATGTAGACCTGAAGGGCAACGAGATGGCTGATTCGTTAATTTATCATCTCGAAAAGCTGAGGTTTTATTTTATAAACTTTTTACTGATCATTTCCCAGTTAAAAAATACCTTCGTCGATTTAAAATAATCTGGTATATGCGAGTCTGGTATATGCGAGACATTTGATGTAGAATATACTATTCCTCATTTTTTATTCTGTATTCGTTTTTATTCTGACCTTCAAAGTATTGACATTTTTAATCCTACGCTGCCTAAAATACTGAACACTCCAAAGTCTGCAGCTCGGGTTATCCGGATTACTGCCAACGTCGTGTGTAGTTGTTATAGAAATTAATTTGGGAAACAGTTAAACTTGCCAAATACCTATAGTAATTATACTGTTTCTTATGAGGGATACGGGCAAACTTGCCGTATTCATTTGAAATCATAAAGTTTCATTAGTATTATTCCTATTATTTTTTCACTTGGCTAACTACTCCTAAACCGCTGGATGAAATTATTTGGTATTTAATATGCCGGTAGGTAATGGGTGCTATTTTCAAGATAGTAAAATTTAGCGTCATATGCCACATTGTTACGACGCTGTATTTATTTTATTGAATTATTCAATAGCACTGTTTAACATGAGTTGCAGCCAATTTATGACTCAAATTTGGCCAAACTGGTTCTAGCTCTGGTTGACTTCGGTCCTTTGTGCACGACGACACGAAATATAAAGGTATGACAGCATTAGATGGCTACTGAGGGCTTGATCATAACACAATGGAACGATTAAATATTGATTTTCTAAGAGCAATTGCTTACCATTACACAGCCGACCTCTATTTTATCTTAGACCAATGTACACCACCGATGGTGTCGGGTTCGATTGATTGCTGGGTCCCGTACTCCGGTAAAATTGTTACGTGACAATTTTATTTAGACTACGACCAAACTTGCCGTATCACTTTACAAACCATTAGGTTTAATAATTATTATTATTATTTTACTAGGCTAACTACACCTACACTGCTGGATGAAATTATTTGATATTTCACTTGCCGGTAGGTAATTGCTGCTATTTTCGAGATTGTAAAATATGGCATCATACGTCGCATAGTTACGCCGACATATTTATTTAAATTAATTATAACATGGCAATAAAGGCATTATATGGCTCCAATTTGGCCACACTGATTCTAGCTATGGTTGACTACGGTCCGTCGTGCACAACGACACGAAATCTGAAAGTATAACAACCTAGCTGACAACCGAGGGCTAGATCATAGAACAATGAAACGATTACATACGGATTTCCTAAGAACAATTATTATACGCCCACACACTAATGTGAGCGTATATTACCGTCACCCATGTCCGTCCGCCCACA
>JAVFBY010163887.1:0-11391 GCA_034781015.1 Tonicella lineata
TGTTTCTTCAGTTTTGTTTGTTTGATTTGTTTGATTTGTTTGTTTCATTGGTGTTGAACGGCAAACTCAAGGTTATTTCACTTTTATGGAGATGGATTCTCCATTTTTTACTTTGCACTATTTAATATGGCGAAAAACTGTGAAGAAAGCTTGTAAAAAACACCCCTGTGATAGCCAGTCACCTACTGTGATTCACTCGTATATCTGTGACATGTATAGAAGGAGGATCAGCTGTCAATTCTAAACCTCTTTCTGTTTTGGGCTGACAAAGTTGACAGTCTAGCGGTGATTGTTAACCAATTATCAACAGCTTGTTTATGGCTGTTCAAAAATTCAACAAGTCAACAATTTGTCAGTAGATACAGAAATTGTTGTTTACATTAAATTGTTATAGAGGGCCTCACGAGTCATGAAGACCAAATATGAATTTGATTGAATCTATTTTAACCCTCTGAAAATAAAGATTTCAATTCAAACTCCTATCTATTTTAAGTTGTATCATAGAAATAAAATTGAATCTATTGATCTTCTTCAAATCACTGAATGCACTTGAAGGTGTCAGAGGTCAAGAATGTCTGATTGGTTGGAGCCGTTCTAAGGCTGCTCTTCTCAGTCCTTAGTCTCCCTCGCATAGTAAAACAACAGCCAGTTTTGGCGCAACAAGAAATCTTTTTTTTATTTATTGTTTTATTTGATTATAATGGTGTTTAAAACCGAGTTTAAATCAGACAGAGAGGTGATAGTTGAGTTGCAATCACCTCTGTTGTCATTTTGATACCTCTTCAAAACTCTCCTAGCCTCCAGGGACTTAGTTTTAGTCTCGGTTTCAAAAGGAAGCAGGGGATATTTTAACTCAACCATCATCTCTCTCACTCTGTCAGGTTTAAACCCCAAATACCTCTGAATTTAGGCAAAAAATCAACTCAAACATTTTAAGCCGGGTTTTCTATATTTTTAGCTGCAACTTAGCAGCTCTATAACTCACTCTGTCTGTCGGCCGGTTAGTCAGTCAAACTTTCCCTCATGACAACGTGAACAGGATAGAGTTCTAATTGAGAATGCAGCTTAATATGATGCTAAACTACACTCCTATTGAAAATGGGATCATACCGAACAAATTTCAGGTTTCCATGGCAACAAATGTGTCCGAATCTAACTTTTTTTGTCATGACAACGTGAACATGATAGAAGGCAAACCACTTAAGATAGAGAGTTCACATGTGGAATGCAGCTTAATATGATGCTAAACTACACTCCTATTGAAAATGGGATCATACCGAACAAATTTAAGGTTTCTATGGCAACAAAAGTGTCCGGATCTGCCACTGTTTTTGAGATAATGACGTCAACAGGATAGAAGCCAAACCACTTAAAATAGAGTGTTCAAATTTGGAATTCAGCTTAATATGATAAACTATGCGCCTACCAGGTATTAAAAATGGGATCGTTTTTTTCACTGCTGTGGATGTGCCATGTACCTTATTAAAAAATGATAAAGTTTGTAACACGTTCTAATACGTGAAGGTTAATGAGCCCTGCCTTATACAGAGGCGTATAAGGATAACTCTGTGGATACATTAGCAGAGAGCGTTGGAACTCACGCATATATGGACAGCTGACCGAACACCTCACTCCTTATATAGATCAGTGGCTTGTCTTGGTGTGAATATTCACGATGAAAGCTTCCGCGAAAAGTCATTTATGCATATCGAAAAAAACTCATCAAAACACGGCAATTTTTTTTACCTTTTTCTTTCACAACTATTGTGAATCAGTTTTATGAAAAAGAGAGTGTTGAATTTTCACAAAACTAATTCTATTATGCTAAAGCTTCATATCAAAATTCTGAGGTATAGCCCGGAGCCATGTGGTTGGTCCCTGTGTGTCTTAGACTTTAGGCCACACAAAATGAATAAAAGGGCGGGCAATGCAGGTTTTTTATTTCCTTAAATTTCTTAGCAAAAAAAAGCATCTAAGAAACTTTTTATTGACTTTGTGGAGCCTTAAATAAAAGAATATATGTGGTTTAGTCCAATTTCTGATTCTTTTATAATACTTGATTTGTTGTGCCAGGTGCTGAAGGAAAGGCTGGGATGGTGGCGATAGCTGATGAGGAAGGCACCGTAGATTTGTCAGATCTCAGTGCTAATGTTAACAGATCTCTGCCAGGTTATGCCCGACCTATGTTCATCCGTCTAATGAACAAAGTTGATACAACAGGTAATATGTCAATCGATGCTTACAATCAAAGTGTATCCGCCTCATGATATTTGTTGATGCAACATGTTATGTCTTCATCATTCAACTGAACATATGGCATAAGATAACTAATCAATCACTCAATCAATCATCCTTTTGATAAACATTGACTATTAACTAGGGCCCACTGCTAACAGCTAAGAGCTTACATTTGTTATAATCCCACCCGGCGTTTGAATTTAATCTTAATGTTCCAGGAATCTTGGAATGTTGACATTTTCCTATTAAGTTAGAGACTTTTAAAAGTGAATCATGATTATTATATCTTCAGCAACATTTATTTTAAATGACATTAGGAAATAATGTCTCTTCCAAATCACTATTGAAAGTTTTGACGTCAAAGGACCAACTTCACTGTTCAAATGATTTCCCTGGTCAACATTGCAAAACTTCCATGAGAACCTCATATTGGATATCAAATAAAAACTTACTTTATGATCACTTGATGATTTAGTCTTACTCTAGATCACTTAGCATACTCTATATCACATAATGCCTCAAGTGGACCTACTAGTTTGCCCTAAGATGTACAATGAAATAGGAGGGAGCTTCCTGATGCCTTGGTGCTCTTAGCTAATGAGCATCAGGAAGCAGATTTGTAGCCGGTGGTTGGGTGGGCGTTTCCCGATGCCCGGGTGCTCTCTGCATTAGGAAGTAGATTTTCATTGTCTTCTTTTGTTTTTTCCTGTCCTTGTCCTCTCGTCTTTTATGTTGGTAGTGATGTCTAGGGTGATATAGGTGAATGTCCCTGAGCGCGGCAATAAACTTTAATTCTTTAATTCTTTAATTCTTAAAGGAGAAAAATTTCAATATATGTTGTCTGCAGGACACACATTTTAGCACAGAAATGGAAAATATTATTAAGATGGAATGGGGAAATAACTACTGTTACTCTTCATGCTTTTCCACAAATTCAAGAGGTGCTACCATACTTTTTAAATGTAATTTTGACTTTGCTGTAAAAAGGATGAAAATCGATAATGGAGGTAATTTTGTTGCTCTTAGTATTGTTATAGAAAAAGTGCCTGTGACACTCGTCAATGTGTATGGTCCCAACAGAGACACGCCAGAATTCTTTAACCTTATTAAGGAAACAATTGATGATTTTAAAAATGAATTCTATATTCTATGTGGAGATTGGAATTTGGTACTTAATCAAAGCTTGGATACACAAGGCTACAATACAAATAATAACCCTAAAGCAAGGGAGGTTATTCTAGATTTAATAAGAACTGAGAACTTAGTTGATGTATTTAGAGTTTTTCATGGCTCTGCGCAGAAATTTACTTGGAGACAAAAAAAGCCTATTAAACAAAGTAGGTTAGATTTTTTCTTAATAAATGAAGAGTGTCTTACTTATGTTAAAGATAGTCAAATTAACCCTGCATATAGATCTGACCATTCAATGGTGGTTTTAGAATGCCAATTTAATGATTTCAAAAGAGGAAAAGGGCTGTGGAAATTTAATGACTCATTGTTGAAAGACCCAGATTACGTTAAATTAGTAAAATCAACTATATTCCAAACTATTCAGCAATATTCTATTTCTGATATTCATTTTGAAGAAGAAATAAATTTAGAAACTATGGAGTTTACAGTTAACCCACAACTTCTTCTAGATGTACTATTAATGGAAATTCGTGGTAAATCTATTGAATTTGCAGCAAGAAAACACAAAATGAATAGAAAACAAGAAAACGAGATTGAAAAAGAGATTGAAAAAATTGAAATTGAAATACAAAATGGAGACTTTAGCAAAATTGATGCTTTAGATGAATATAACTTAAAATTACAGAATATTAGAAAAAATAAATTAGAAGGTGCAAGAGTTAGATCAAGAGTTCAATGGCTTGAAGAAGGAGAGAAAACAACAAAATACTTTTGTGGGCTTGAGAAAAAAAAATTTATTAATAAAGTCATTCCACAGATACAAACCCCAAACAAATTAATAACAAACCAAAAGGATATATTGGAGGAAATAAAACAATTTTATTCAAAATTATATACAAAAAAAATGACTGAAGAATTTGATTTAGAAATATTGAATATATCCAATCTCCCCATATTGAGTGTCGAAGAGTCCAATTCTCTAGAGGGACCAATCACAATTGACGAAATGTTACAGGCACTTAAGAAATCTAAAAATGGAAAAAGCCCTGGATCTGATGGTTTTAATGCAGACTTCTTCAAATTTTTTTGGTCTGATTTGAAGTTTTTTCTAGTGCAAAGTGCAAACTATGGGTTTGAAAGCAAGGAATTATCTATCAATCAAAGGGCTGGAGTAATTGTTTGTATTCCAAAAGGAGACAAACCACGTCAATTCTTGAAAAACTGGAGACCAATAACTCTATTAAATTTCCAGTACAAAATTATTTCTTCTTGTATAGCTAATAGAATAAAAAGATATTTAGAGAAGTTGATTCATCAAGATCAAAAAGGTTTTGTTAGTGGTCGTTATATAGGCGACAATATTCGATTAATATTTGATATTATGAATCATTTAGAGGAATGTGATCAACCTGGTCTTCTTTTAACAGTAGATTTCGAAAAAGCATTTGATACAATATCATGGGGATTTCTAGAAAAGGTCATCCAGTTTTTCAATTTTGGAAAAAATATCTGTCAATGGATAAAAACTTTATATAATAATATAAATTCATCTATATTACAATGTGGTTTTTTAAGTGAAAGCTTCCGTATTACAAGAGGCTGTAGACAAGGTGATCCGATTTCGCCATATTTATTTATTTTATGTGTAGAAATCTTAGGAACACTTATAAGAAATAATCCAAATATAAATGGTATTAGAATAGGTAATGAACATCATAAAATTAACCAATTCGCTGATGACACAACAATGTTCCTAGATGGTACAGCAGACTCTTTACGATTTGCCTTTAGTACCCTAGATTTTTTTGGTGTGATCTCTGGTTTGCATGTTAACATTGATAAATGCAAAATAATATGGTTGGGATGTTTAAGAAAACAACAAGAAATATTGTGTACTGATATAGACATTGAGTGGACTTGTAAGTTCAGTGTGTTAGGGGTCACATTCTCCAAAAATATGCAAGATACGTACAATATAAACTATTCAAAAAAACTGGAAGAAATTTATAGACTTTTGGGTCAGTGGAGCAAACGACTACTTACCCCTTTGGGGAGAATTGTTGTAGTTAAAACCCTTGCATTACCCAAACTTAATTATCTATTTTTTATTCTCCCGAAACCAAATGATGCATCGATGAAAAAATTAAATTCATATATATACAACTTTATTTGGAAAGGAATCGATAAGATCAAACGACAACAATGTATTCAAGAATACAAAGATGGTGGCTTGAAAATGATCAATATTTACCATTTTCATCAGGCAGTTAAGATTTCCTGTTTTAGAAGATTAATTTATTCCACTGACCCCTGTTATAAAATTATTTTAAACAAATGTAAGAAAACATATAATTTAGGAGAATGTGGCCCATCAAAACTAAGAGAACTTGGTGATAAACTAAGCAACCAATTTTGGTTAGAAGTGTTTAATGCTTGGGCTTCCTTTCAAGAAATAAATAAGTGTGAAAATTGGGAAATGGCTATTTCACAATGCCTTTGGAATAATGATAATATTAAGATAGCTTGTTGTACTGTTTTCTACAAGAGCTGGGAAGAAAAAAGAGTTCATTATGTATATGATCTTTTAGATGACACCGGTATTAACATATTAAACTTCGCCAACTTTAAGGCAAAATTTCATGTAAACTGTAATTTTTTGCAATTTGCAGGTTTGGCAAATGCAGTTAAAAGTTATTTAAGAAATTTCACCAAAGTAAAAACCAAATTGTCCTATCCAATAATTCCATATCCTTTAAATGTGCTGCTTAGATTTAAAAAAGGGTGCAAACCATTTTATCCAGTATTGGTCGCTTGTGATAATATATATAAACCTAAAGCAGAAGTTAAGTGGGAATCCTCACTAAACGATAATAATATACATTGGAATAGAGTACATCTGCTCCCATTTATTTGTACCAAAGACACTGATTTAAGATGGTTTCAGTATAGATTAACAAATCGTATTCTAAGCACAAACAGTTTCTTATACAAGATAAATGTAAAAGGGTCTGATCTGTGTGATCTATGCCAAGAAGAAAAAGAGACGTTAGAGCATCTGTTTTTCAATTGTAGAAAAACTCAAATATTTTGGAAGAAAATGACAGTCTGGCTCGAAACAGTATCTAATACTAGATTCTCTCTGACACAAAAGATTGCAATTTTAGGTATGGATGGCACAGATAAAGCCTTTGATGTGATTATTATGCTTGCTAAACAATATATATAAGTCCAAGTATCTGAAACACAATTTAAATATTATAGGCTTTAGAAATGTATTACAACACTACTGGATAGCTGAGAGATTATCATATATTTGTAATGACAAAGCAATTGAATTTGATAGAAAATGGGAAGTTTGGAAAGGACTTATTCTACAATAATTATATACAAAATCAGGGCTTTATATTACCTTAATTTGGGCACACCCTCTACATGTATTTGCAGAGTGAGGCGATATTGCAAATTTTTCCCAATATAGGCGGGGGGTTAGAGCTCCTGAGGGGCTACATGTTTTGCATTTTCACTTATTTAGACCTCTCTGGAGAACAGGAATCTATCGCTTGCCGCTCTCACTCATCGATCGTCAAGTTTCCTACGTGTACCTGTCATATAACGCAATGAAATTCCACCAGGCTTCCCTCATCCTATACCACACCCTTCTACTCCTTTCCTTGAGTTAAATACGCAAACTTTTGGAGAGGGTCTCCACGTTGAAGCAGTATGTGCAAACCTTTCAGTTTGTATTCTAATTTCGCACTTTTGTACGATAAGTAGAGATTTTCGGTGTGTGCAAATCTGCAATATGTATTTCTCCCTAAGGCAAAGGACAAATACGGGTGAATAATATAAAATTTTGAGAGTGATTCTGTTGATAGAAATTGAGAGATCTTTAATAATGCCAATATTTCGAGAAATTTTACAGGATATATATTTGACATGAGAAAGGCAGTTCAATTGATCGTAATAGTTTATGACCAATAGGGGGCAGAAGTCCCGCCGAGAATCTGCGTGATTTGGAGTTATGGTGGCAGACTGGTTTTAAACTCCTATCTTTTAACATTAGAGTAAAACTTCTCTTTCCATTCTGACGATTTATTAAACAAATAACCCAAACAACTTACTGGAACTAATACTACACTCATTAAATGTCATTGATATGAGCCGAATTTGAGATTTAAGCTACGTTTTTTCTGAAAATTGGCAAAATAACTGATGCGGATGTCATCAATATCGACTTTGCCACTGAGAGCAGTTTACAAACAAGCAGGCCAATTTTGTTGATGCAAGAGTTCTGTCCCTTTAATATTTTAATTCAGCTCTATATCATTACTGCATAAGAAAACTCTTCAGTTTTATATTTCCTTTGTATTTATATTTACTTAAATGCATATTCTTGGTAATTTCTTTTGTTTCCAATAATCCTGTCGCCAAATCATGCCAATAGCCTTTAACGTGTGTTGTTGCAGCCTGACAGATTTTATTTCGAAAAGAGTGTTAAAATAAAATAGTTTTAAAAAATTCTGAGGAGAGCAAACTATTCCAATGGGACCTGTTTATAATGGAAATCAAATAAAATTACTTGTTTTGCTTTAAGAAAGGCGAGACAATCAAGCAAAACACTGCTCCTATCCATTTAACATGTAACCAAAGCAAGGCTTGGCACCGGAAGCCGAAACCAAAACGAGTCCTCAACGAGACTTCTGTCCCCTATACCTCGGAATAAAACCCTTGTCTAGAGAAGATGTAAAAACTGCGTTTTTGTTTATTTTCCTGAATTTGAATATTTTTTTTTTGGAATATTTTATTCACCAGAAACAAATACAAGATTCTTGTTTGAATGCAAAGCTAAAATAAATATGGCAGGAATAAAACCCCAGAGGGCGTGAACTATCCCGATAAGATACATGGGCGGAAAAAACAATATTATACTATATTTTTATAAATGCAGAGAAAGAAAATGTTACATGCTATATATTTATCTGGTGATAATAATAAGAAAATGAAAGAAACAAACACACACATACACACACATACACACATAAAACAAAAGACAAGACATCAGAAGAGGTTATTGTATAGGCTAGGCTTAGATATAAATAGAGACACAGATGCTATCGATTTTGATTCTTGAGGCACTTTTTTCTATTCCCTCGGACACGTGAAGAATAATACGAGTGATTTGATTGGAAAAATGGTCTATATAAATCCAGGGTTTGAGTTTTAGTGGGATACCTGTGAATGGAAGATAATTTGGTATAGTTGGATAGTGTAGAAAAAATAAATATACTATCGTCGATTATCTTGTGTCGAAAAGAAGTGAACCATACGCGTACACAATATACAGACCCGTGACTGTGTAAAAACTGTGAGTGATGTACAATGTCAAAACAGAAGTGTTTTAAAACGGATCTCTGGTTGGATAACTCACTCTTGCTTTTATCCAATGAAAAATTAGCACGAAAAAAACGGGTTGTGAGAGCAAGGGTAAAAACGTATCAGACTGAACTGATACGTATTGACCCTTGCTATGGGAAGATGCTTTTCTTGGGTTACGTGTAAAACTCAATTTTGGATGAAAGTGTCTTTAGGGCATAACTAATTTCATTATAATCCGGATACTCTTTGTGACATGTAATAGGAAGACATTCGGTGGGCAAACAGACAGAAGTAATTGGCAAATTATATAGGATAACATGCACATGAGTGCTAGAGAAATACGAATATATGTTTTCCCTTCCCCTTAACTAGCTATGGCTTACATGCATGTAGTTTGGCATAGGCGTCCTTCAATTCTAAATCCAACCCCCATCTTTTCTGAATTTTCCACAGCGGTGAAGGCACTATGCCAGACCCTCCAGTGCCTGCACCACATTGGCCTTCTTCAGGGACACTTTCGTGACCAATCCGTCCCTAATTCTATTTCGAGAAAAGTTAAAGATCTGAACTCCTTCCTCAAACCTGGTCAACGTAAAGCTCAGTTTAACAGAGCTATTAATGAACTTAAAGATACATCGGCGCCCAAAATCACTTTTATCAACAAATTATGACTGCTATGAGTTTACGTACATATAGTATTAACATTTGTCCTTAAATTAAAACACTACCGTCGAAATGACATTTTTCAATGAGTAGGCCTACTTCAAATGAAATCCAAATCACGCGATGTACACAAAGGCTCCAAGTTTGAAACATGACGATGATCATGATCAGATCGACGAAATTATGCTATTATTCTCGTGAAATATTGGTATATAATAAAAGCGTACCTTAGCGACAATGTTTTCCGATCACCATTACCTATCGCCGAACCCCGCCATGCAACCGAGAGCGTGAGCTTTTCGCATTAACCAGCTGTTTGAGTGACGAGAAATGGGGCGCTAACAATACCGGTAGAGCCTAAGCCCTATATACTTATATAACTGTGTTGGCTAGATGTTTGCCTGAAATGGTCGTACGCATATTGGTAGGCTACAGATAGTTAAAGCCCCACTAACCGCTAAATGGGCTAAAACTATTTATAAAAGGAAAATCGGCGAGTTTCTGTATGTTTCCAAGTTACTAGCCACAAAACTGAAAGTTTTGATTTTCTATTTTTCTTTTAAATCAAAGTAAAAGTTTGTATTTACTTTGGTAGGCTACCCATCAAAAAGACACGGTCGACAGCTCTCAATACAGTCCTACCCTTTAAATACTTTTAACATTTTTCTTAGCTAAATTGTGTGTTTGGAAAGGAAATAAATGGTAAATTTCCACCTTCTCGGGGAAGCAAATATCACTTTTACATCAATGGCGTAGATCTATCATTTTCACTTTTTTAAGAAATTATTTTGAAAGAGGTCATGGAACCAAAAATTTGACGGTAGTTATAGTTTGTTTTGTTGTTGTTGCCATCTATGATGACCGGCCATAATTAACGCTGTTCGATACAAAATGGCTTTGGTCACCTACAAGGCTTTGCAACAAATTACAACGACAGAAAACGGTGCTAGTATTTTAGTTAAAAGAATGTAATTTAAGTGATAAATGGTGTGCTTTTACTGTTTAAGCTACCATCTTGTTTAGCGGTTAGTGGGGCATTAACTTATTTACAGCTGATATGTGGACTTTTTGAGTCACTATCAGTATCAGCTTCGATATGTGGAGCGATCAGGCGAGTCTTGTTCCTGCCAAAGGTCCCAATATCGATTCCCGGTGCATGGAGGCATAGCCTACAATATTTTTTTTCCGGCGAAAATTTACCCAAATATATACACAAATACCAAAATATAGCTGAAATGCGTCCAATTATATAACATAGGACATGAATTGTGTATTTAGCACTGAATAATTTAGATACTCAACTTACACGATTATTTGTTAACAACCACGTGAGCATGCACCTACCTACAAGACAACCTCTACCAGAGTTGTCGGTCCTTGCATGCCTCCCTTCTTTTGATATGATTCCTGTTAAAAGTATTTCCATCATAAAAGGCATCTTTTTCAAACCATTTAATCATTCGTTTTCATATGCACTATTATACCCAGATAAAATACATGAAAAAGGTTAAATTTTAAATAAGAACTATTTACTTTAGACTCAACATTTTCTGCAAAAATTGACCCAGTTCTATTTAGTCGCCTGGTCAAGTTATTCCGACATCGATTTGACAAAAGAAACCTTTGTAAAAAAAAACAAGAATATTTTTAGATTAAAATAAACTTTCAACCTAACAAAACCTTGTAAAAAAAGAGACCAAGATTTATGATAAAAATATTATTTTAGCCAGGAAAAAACTGGTCACTTTTTGAATTCTTCTTATACCAGCAACCCCGAAAAACCTGGTAAAAAGGTGACCAAGATAAACCTGGTCGCTCTTCAAATTCTTTTTATACCAGTGACCAGATAAAACTTGGGTAAAAAAGTGACCAGGTTTTATATGGTCGAGGTTGTCCAGGAAAAACCTGGTCGCTGTTCAATTTCTACTAATACCAGCGACCAGAAAAAACCTGGTCAAAAAAATGACCAGGTGTTATATGGTC
>JAVFBY010163998.1:0-11389 GCA_034781015.1 Tonicella lineata
TTGTTACATTTGGTAATGCTATAAATCTCTGTCTACGGTTTGCAGGAAATGACGCTGGTCGCTATGTCAAATGTGACGATGACGGATTGAGACTTGGTGTAATAATGGAGGTACAGCTCCATGGTGTAACTGATGTCAGAGAAATATAGTGGATATTCATCCTTCAAACTATTAATGACAATCAGCCACTTTATAACGTCAGAAAGCAGTCTTTAAATATGGCATTTGAAACATATTATAGATGAATAGCAAGTGTCACTGAAGTCCTGATTACATATCTTTAACCGGGTGTTTCACAGAAATGTGCCTGGTTAGGCTAGATTTTATAGAGAAAGTTCTGTCACAAACATCACAACGATAGGGCTTTTCCTTGGTATGAGTGAGGTAATGAGTTGTCAGTCTTTGTGCAGCTGGAAATCTTTTATCACAAAGTTTGCAGGAATATGAACCTTTTACATCAGAATGGGTAAACATGTGCAGTTTTAATTCTGCGTTGCGCTTGAATCCTTTTCCACACAGTTTACAGCTCCAAGGTTTGTCATCATATTGGATAACCGTATGATGTTTTAATTCTTACTGGCGCTTAAATTCCTTTCCACACATTTTACAACTCCAAGGTTTTTCATCAGAATGAATAAATCTGTGAAGTTTTAAGTCACCATTGCGTTTAAAATCTGTTCCACACAGTTCACAGCTCCAAGGCTTTTCATCTGAATGGATAACCATGTGCATTTTTAAATTCGTCTTGCGCTTAAATCTTTTTCCACACAATTCACAGCTCCAAGGTTTTTCATCAGAATGTATAACCATGTGCAGTTTTAATTCTGTTTTGCTCTTAAATCCTTTTCCACACAGTTCACAACTCCAAGGTTTTTCTTCAGAATGGATAGCCATGTGTTGTTTTAATTCTCTCTTGCTCTTAAATCCTGTTCCACATAATTTACACGTCCAAGGTTTTTCGTCAAAATGAATAATGGTATGTGAAGCGAGATTTTGCTTGCTTACGAATTGTTTACCACGTATCTTACAACTCCAATTATTGTTTATTAGATTTTCCGCTGTTCCATTTGTTTCCATTGTTTTGTTGCATTCCATTATTTTTCTTTTCACGGGATTTTCGAAGGTAGACTAGCAATAAGCTTCCACTGCAAGATAGATACATACACGTCAAACATACATAGGAATTTTACTCATATCATTTCAGCTATGTTTGTAATGAAAAAAAAATAATGTTCGCTTACCTGAAGAATAAAAACAATTGCATAGATTTATCAATTTAGGACGCTCATAATTTCGTCTAACAATGACTTTATGTGTACACTTTTCAAAAGAATACATATATTTATGAGCAAAATCACTTAAGTTGCATTATTTGCTTTTTACGACAAAACACGTCACAAAAATAATACAATTATTGACTGTAGGCCTACCTTATGATGTCAGTTCTGTAATCTTTCAAGGAATCGTTATTGTTATCATATACGATATGTCTGTGGTCGGTGTATCCATTCACTTCTCCTTCAGTAATATTTATGATATGTACACGTTGGACTTCTTTTTATGCCTTTAGGAAAAAACAGATATTATGGACTGGTCGAGTGTCTCAAATTCGAGTATCTCGTTGTCAAGGTCGACAGCTTGGGATTAAAAATGATTAAACATCCACTCAGAGAAACTCCCGCTGTTAACCTAACCGATATCAACAGCGGCATAGTTGAGTTTATTTAAACACACAAAAGCTTTTTCTTTGAACAAAGAAAACACGCAGCCATATGACGTCTCGCGGCGACTTTCCCACGGCTATCAAACCGACTTCAACCGCGAGATAATTATCTTGTTACTCAGCCAACATCAACATTGTATGTGACCAAAGATAGTCAGCTGTTTAAATGAATTGAGTAATAAACATCATGATTGATTGCCGCTGACTCGTTTCATTTATGACCTGTTTCTGTGAACTTTTGCAACTCCCACTACCAATCTTAGTTTGACCTATTTAATATGATTTACAGGAATGGCCTGTTTCGCCAGAGTGGTGTATCGGTACCATCGCCCCAATTTTCAAAAAAGGGGAGATAATTAAAGTTAGCAACAACAGGGAAATAATTCTGCTCAGTCATCTAGGGAAATTATTTACCACTTTATAAACAATAGGATATTGAAACTAAACGAATAATATGATTAAGTTTCAGACGCATTGAAGGTTGAATGGATATATTTCGCTTAATTGTTGATGGTATGTCAATGTACTTTCTGTTAAAATATGTCACGGGACATATAGGTATACAAATACCTCCGGAAAACAAAATTATGTGATAACAATTCCGTTAAAAATATATTAATGTGATGATCCATGGACCACAATTTGTTACCAAAAGAAAACTACCCATGATGTTTTCTGTCTGTCAACGTTACCCTATTTTGACGTTTATTCACTGTCCATCACTGTGGTAAAAACACATTGCTCATTTTTCAGTGTAATATTTCTACTACACTGGCTACATTACTTTTATTAATTTATGTTTTTTATAAAATATAGACATTTAATTTAACTACTTATTCCAATAGATAGCGGAGTGCAACGTGAATCGTTGTTGAATATCAGTTAAATGCTCTATCACTGGATTGGAATATATTTATATTTTTTTTATTTTTTTTTTTTTGGGGGGGGTGCGGGGGTAATTTTTCTTTTTCTTTAATTCTTTATTTATTTATTTGTTCATTTTCTTTAATGGTTTTTATTGATTTTTATTTTTTGTCATTACATGTATATATATAGAATGTAGTCCATATAATTTATTTTATTGTACACATTTACTTTAATCTTGTTATCAATTCTGTAATTGGGCCCAGTGGACCTGTTGAGATTGAGCTAATACATACAAATAAATAAAATACAGATATTAAAATATACATATTTTAAAATATCTCATTTTATATATATAAGTGAAAAGCCAATTTTGAAATTTATCCGGCTCCTCCGTTATATTATGTACAAAACGGGCGTTTTAGTAGCACAAGTTTAATAGAATAAGTTATTGAGTGCTCTAAATACATATGCGAATCGGACAATGCAGACGAAATATTCACTGTGATAAAACCCAATTTCATCACTTTAATGACAAAAACACAGGATGACAAGTAAAGTTCACAAAAATTGCCAGTTTGTGTGTGTGTCAACAAGTGACGACGTATAGCATTTTTTCTTCATCGGTCTAGTACGGTCAACATGACCACCACTTGTTCAGTTTATTCCGACAAAAGCGTTACTTGAAGTATATTAAACTGATTGTAAATATTAACGAAATTTGGTAAAGACAAATTCTTGAAATAGAAATAATGCTATGGTCAAATATTTTATAAACATTTATAAAAATTTCAAGAAATGAACCGCCTACATGCCATCCTATTACTATGTTTATAATTCAATTCGTTGAAACAGCTGGGTTTTCTCTTCGTTCACAGACAATGCTTTTCGACTTTAAATTAATTAAATTATCTCTTACTCAAAACGAGTTTGATTTACAGTGTGTGTGTGTCGGGGGGGGAGGGGGGGGGTGCACCGAGTGGCGTCCATTTGCTGCTGTCCCGCATTTGATCCCAATGTGTCGGTCTTAAAAATTCAAACAGGAGCAAAATAGGATCTATGCTTTCAGATTCAGATTAATCTATTTCACTCAAAACCACATCAGGGTGGCACGAGAGGAATACATGATAAAACAAATGGGATTATTTTTGCTAATAAAAAAAGAAATTAGGTAATAATGAAGCCCGGTAGCTCACATCAGTTGACAGCTGAGCTATCAGCCTTAAGTAACTGAAAACTGAAAAGGGTGCGGCGAACTTTTGTTTTGCTTTTTTTTTACTTTTAGCATAATCAAAGTCACGTGTTCATTACTCCAACCTGCATTTAGAGACAACAAAATAGCTCGTCTTAAAAAAACTCAACAGATATGTTTAAACCTTTATTGAATACATGATAAAGAAAAATCAAATTACACTACAGTATGTTTAAAAACACATCATGAGCATAACTGGTTATCATTGCAAATATATATAAATGGAGACAATTAAAAGTGTATCAAAGGTTTTGCATTCAATTTATGTATTAAAATTAAATGATTTTCTTATATAGCTTAAAATGCTTTCATTTGAAGGTTAAACTATCATATTTACAAGGACGATCAGTTCACACCAGTATATATCCTATCGAAATATAAAAAAACATGCACAGCAGAAATTAGCTTAAGCCGGTTCAACCATGTTGAAATGGTCACAATTCAATATTTGATAGATATCAGATACATATAATGAATTCCTTTCCTCACTGGTGTATTAGCTTTGCATGCCTTCATAACTTTGTTAAAAAAACAGTCTCAAGTTATAAATGTCAGTGAATTCCTTACTAGCAGTGTTTACATGTATATTTGAGACATAGGTACCCGTTATATACCATAATTAGCAGAATTTCCAATGGATAAACTGAACGACAATGAATTTTTATTAAGTTAGATTTGATAATTATATCATCTTCGTGTTACTTTATTCACTCTGGCCACTTACTCTGGCCTAAGCGGTACATATATAACACATAGCCTCTTACTACATAGTTTGCAGGAAATCTCTACTATGATGATGTCAGCTTAGGTCTTGGTGTTATAATGGAGGTTTAGCTCCATGGTACTATTGACGTCAGATAACTATAATGGATATTCAGCCTTTAGACTATTACTGACAATCAGCGACTTAATAACGCCAGAAAGCAGTGTGGCATTTGAAACATATAATACATGACAATAGCAAGTGTGAGTGTATTTCTGATTACATATCTTTAATTGCGTGTTTCACAGAAATGTGCCTGGTTAGATTATATTTTAAGGAGAATCTTCTGTCACAAACATCACAACAATAGGGCTTTTCCTTGGTATGAGTGAGATAATGTTTTGTAAGAACGTCTGCATATACAAATCTCTTATCACAAAGTTTGCAGGAATATGAACGTTTTACATCAGAATGGGTAACCATGTGCGATTTTAATTCTTGTTTGCGCTTAAATCCCTTTCCACACAGTTCACAATTCCAAGATATTTTATCAGAATGAACAATCATGTGCTGTTTTAATTCTGCCTTGCGTTTAAATTCTTTTCTGCACATTTTACAACTCCAAGCCTTTTTATCAGAATGAATAACGGTGTGCAGTTTCAAGTGTGCCTTGCGGTTAAATCCCTTTCCACACAGTTGACAATTCCAAGGTTTTTCATCAGAATGGATAATCATGTGCTCTTTTAATCCACTCTTGCGCTTGAATCCCGTTCCACAGAGTTTACAACTCCAAGCTCTTTCGTCAGAATGGGTTATGGTATGTGAAGCGAGTTTGTGCTTGCTCACAAATTGGTTACCGCATATCTTACAACTCCAATTATCGTTCAGTATACTTCCCCCTGTTCCATTTGTTTCCATTATTTCTTTGCATTCCATTCTATTCTATTAACAATGAGCAGGGGATCTTCGAAGTTAGACGAGCAATAAGCTTCAACTGCAAGATAGATACATAAATACGTCAAACATACATAGAAATGGTATTTATATCAGCTAAATATTAATGTTCGCTTACCCGAAGAATAAAAAACAATTGCATACATTTATCAATTAAGGATGCTCATAATTTTGTCTAACAATGGTATTATGTGTACACATATATTTAATATATTTAGGAGTACAATCAATTACATTGCATTATTTGTTTTTACGGAAAAATCGTCACAAAACTCATATAATTATTAACTGTACCTTATGAAGTCAGTTCTGTAATCTTTCAATGAATCGTTGTTGTTATCATATACGATATGTCTGTGGTCGGTGTATCCATTCACTTCTCCATCAGTAATATTTGTGATATGTACACGTTGGACTTCTTTTTATGACTATAAAGAATATAGAGATTATGGATTAGTCGAATGTCTCAAATTCGAGTATCTCGTTGTCAAGGTCGACAGCTTGGGATTAAAAATGATTAAACAGCCACTCCGAGACACCCCCGCTGTTAATCGAACCGATATCAACAGCGATATAGTTTAGTTATAAAAACATTCTCAAGCTTTTTCTTTGAACAAAGAAAACACTCAGCCATAGGGCATCTCTCTGCGACTTTCCCACGGCTAGCAAATCGACCTTAACCGCGAGATTTCTGAATTGTTATTGAACCAACAAAAACATTGTATGTAAACAAAGACAATAGTCAGCTGTTTAAATGAATTGAATAGTAAATAACATAACTTGATGCTGTTGACTCTGTTAGTTATGGTTTGTATCTGTGAACGGTTACAACTCCAGCTACCAATCTTATTCATTTTACACTTATTTTAAAATCGTATCTTTATCAAATATAATTTCTGAAGCCGAATAAATTAAATATACCTTCAGCATTTAAACAGTCTAAATCGGCGCCTCTTCCAGTAGGTTGCCGGTAGTTTTATCACTAAAATGTTTTTCTTCCCATTGTGTGACTTACATGAAAAATTAATGAAAGCTTGTAGTGGATATTAAGTTTGAACATTGTTGTTTACCTGCCTTCGCCTAAAAAGGCAACTGCAATTTCTGTTAAAATATGTCACGAAACATAATTATACCTATGAAAATATCTACAGTCAACAAAATGATGTGATAACATTTCCGCTAAAAATATATAAATGTAGTGACCCAAGGACCACAATTTCGTGTAACAATATACTTATCAAAAGAAAACTACCAATGATGTTTTCTGTCTGTCAACGTTATCCTATTTTAACGTTTATACACTGCCCACTACTGCGGAAAGAACACATTGTTCATTTTTCAGTGTAATATTTCTCCCACACTGGCTATCCAATACATTCACTCCAATGACAAATACATATGATGACATGTAAAGTTCACAAAAAAATGGCTAGTTTGTGTGTCAAGAAGTGACGACGTATAGCATTGTGTCTTCAACTATCCAGTAAGGTCAATATGATATCCCTGTTTGATCACAAGCAGGGATACCAGTGTTACTTAAAGTATATTAAACTGGTTTGGAAATATTAATGATATTTGATAAAGACAAATTCTTGAAACAGTAATAATGCTATGGTCATACATTTCATAGACATTTATTAAAAATGTCAGAAATGAACCGACTACATGCCATCCTATTATGATGTTTAGCATTCAATTCATTGAAACAGTTGCGTTTTCTCTTTGTTCACAGGCAATGCTTTTCAGGTTTAAATTAGTTAAATTTATAAGGTAAAAAATTAACCCTATACTTCGTTAACTTGGAACATGAATAAAAATAATGAAATTCATCTCCAATGATGTTGGAATTGTATAATTTGCCATATGGCTGGATATTTATTTCAATCTGTGTTTGAAAAAATAAAATTGTGTCGTCTGCGCACAAAAGCAGAAGTAAATAGCAAAATATATCCAATTTGTTTATGATTTCATTTGATACTTTTGTAATAGCTATTACACCATTATGAACAATAAATTCTTCTAAATCATTTAGAAACATTAAAACAATTATTGGGGAAAGACTCTCACCTTGTCTTACACATACAAAATAAATTACTATGCGCATGCGCAATCGCAACACAGCCTTTAATTGAGTTATACATATATATTTTATTTAGGCATTTTCCAGTTATACGTTCGTTTATGAATTTAATTCATTTACCACCTCTCTAAACTAATCGAACGCTTTTTCGAAGTCAGCAAATCTTGGTTTTATGTTGGAGCAAATATTCAACAATCTGATATCTTCAAAGTGGATTTTTTTAACGTTAAAATCCGACTTGGCATTCGATAAATTCTTGACTTCTTTTCTAAATTACTGTTGGATGCAATTGATTAAATCCAGAAAGGCAAATTATTGATCATTGCCAATCGAATTTGCTCGTTGGGAAAATATCCAAACGGAGACAGATATTGAGTTTGATGTGATCTCCTTGCTGTTGATAATGAAATTCAATTTTAATAAAGCCTATTCTTTAAAAAAATCATTAAATGTCCTTGCTCCAGCCAAACAGATAATTAATAGTCCTCAGTATAAAGTTCATGTACTCATACTCCAAGGTTGATCAAACTTGTTAAGTTTATAAGTTGTATTTGCTAACATGTTTATAATACCAATATTTCTCTTACACTGGCTACATTGAATTTTTTATATGTTTTTTTTTTTATAAAATAGACATTTAAAACAAAAAAATATTAAAACGATGCAAAGTAGAAATTTGCCATAGCAAGTTCAACAATGTTGAAATGGTCATAATTCTATATTTTATACATATCAGATAAAAATAATGAATTCCTGTATTTACTGGTGCATTATTCTTGCTTGCCTTCAGACAACAGTCTAAAGTTTATCACTTGATCAAATTAATTTAATTGAACTACTTATTCCAATAGAGCACGGAGTGCCACGTAATTCATTGTTGAATATCAGTAAAATGCTATAACACTGGAATGGAATATATACAGATATTAAAATATGCATATCTTAAAAAAAAAATTTATAAATTGACTTTTCATTCTTATATATAAAAAATATATTTTTTATATATAAGAATGAAAAGTCAATTTATAAAATTAGCGGGCTCCTTCGTTATCATATTTTGTCAAGAACAGGCGTTTTGTAGCACAATTTTAAACACCAGTTAAAAGACATAAAATAAGTAATTGACTGCTTTCAATGCATATGTAAATCGGATAAAGCGGACGAAATAGTTACTATGATAAAAAAAACCTACTAAAGCCGGCATCGATATGTTATTAACCAATATTGATTACTTATGATGCATTTATTATTTTGCAATATTGGTTATACTAGGCAAAAATTACCCTGTGGCTAGGAATCAATAAGCGGTGATAAAAACCGTAGAAATCAAAAGAGAAAAGTGATTTATCTATATTACAACTTATACTAATTTAACTTTCCAATCGGTCACAAAACCCAATGCTACAATTGTTTTCGGAATGAAGCGTCTTCAAAACAGAAAAATCGAACATTTATTACACAAATAAAATCTGTGTTTTTGGTTTACGTGTCAACGTCACAATATCTTATGTTAACTATCAAATTCATTTAACAGCCGTGTTTTTTTCTTAGCACACATGCACTAATATTGCAAGTTTAAACAGGCCAGTTGTATTAGCAGCTGGAAGTCACTGTGTTACGTCATATTTAGTTTAAAGCCATATTTGATCCCAAGCTGTCAAGTTTGAAAACGAGTCACTCACGTGTTTAGCACTCAAGTCCTTTATTATCGTACTATATAAGTCTGATTACATGAACAATGTCAAACAGATCCTAGATATAAACGAAAGAGAACGGACTAGGTACACTGGATACTGGTATATATGAACACAAATATTCAAACGTGAAACCTTCAGACATACAGATCAGACACAACAAGGTACAGTAAATAATTATAGTGTATCTTTAGGCTTTGTTTAGTTTATATTTAGCAATGGGACTGGGGGAACATTGTTTTACAATAGGGAAGGTTGAGCTCATACATCGTTCGTTGAGGTATGTAACATACACATAAGTAAATTTTACTGGAGTATATAGTTTGTATAGCAAAGATATATCCCCGTACAATATATGTGGGTGGTGCAGAACAGGATGGCATACATGAATCAAGTAAAACACAGTTGTTTGGTAACAGTATGTACAGATATATCTTTATAAATACTAATTTATTCAGCGTACCGGTATATGTTCAATAAATAAAACAGTAAATATTGTCAGACATTATCTACATTATATATAATCCACATATATTGTACCGGGAGATAACTTTACCATACAAACACTACTACAGTCAGTTTTACCTATGTTTATATTACATACCTAAAAAAACCACTGTATGGTTTCAGTCTTCCCTTGTTACCCGTCCCATTGTGAAATATAGTAGTAAGCTTAGCAAAGCGTATTGTTGTACCTGACTGTGAATGTCTCCATTCACAGTCCACTGTGAACCGCTCATTGACACAAATCAGTTATTGCACGGATGTGGTCAGGGAGGCTATTGAATTCCATGGAACTTTTTCTGTTCGAGCCCTTCGAACATTTAACAAGTGCTTGCTGAAAGATCTTAATAGACGAGTAGGGTTGTCGTTTAGTATGGGTTTTGAACATATGTAATTTGGTGTCAAATTATGAATAGATTTAAAGATCATAATAAGCCTGTTAAGGTTGAATTTTTAGATCTAGATAGAGTCATTTCAATTGGATATACATTTCTTTAGATGATGTTAAGTTGGGTGTTATCATTATCTGTCTAAACGAGCATTGTATTTGCAATTATCTTTTACATTATTAACACATATTTAATTATATCAGTTATATTTCGAAATTCTTCAGCCTAATTTACATGTATGTATATTTCTTGCAGTTTTGCTTTATGCTTCACTTACGTTCAAACATCTCGAGTGTGTTTTTGATAAGAACATAATGGAGATCACAGCCAAATTGGAGAGAAATGTTGCAGGGGAAAGGCAATTGACGAGACATTGGAGTTGTATGATGTGCAGTAGCCAGTTTAAGACCAAAGGTGAACTTACTTCACACACCGTCACCCATTCTGAAGACAAACCTTGGAGTTGCAAACTGTGTGGAAAAGAATTTAAGCGAAAGACAAGCATGAAACGGCACATGGCTATTCATTCCGATGAAAAATCATGGAGTTGTAAACGGTGTGAAAAAAGATTTAAACGCAAAACTGAACTAAATTCACACATGTTTGCCCATCCTGATGAAAAACTTTCTAACTCACATTTCTGCAAACTTTGTGATAAAAGATTTGTATCTTTAAGCGTTCTAACAAATCATTATCTCACTCATACCAAGGAAAAGCCCTATTGTTGTGATGTTTGTTACAAAAGATTCTCCTTAAAATGTAACCTAACCAGGCACATTTCTGTGAAACACCAACTTTAAGATATGTAATGTGGAATTAATTGACTTTATCTTAAATACACATGTAAACAATCCCAGTCAGCAATTCGCTTAAATTTACTATCCGTGCATAATTTGTTTAAAACGATAAGGCCCAGACTTTTTTCGAAGGGCTATTAAAGTTATAAAGGCACTCAATGCCAAGAGTTACAGTCAACAGTAGGCCTATGTTGTTCATATGTTTGTATATTTGTTTGATATACTTTCGGGTTGGTAGATGTTTTTGCCGTGGTCGAAGTTTCAATAGATTGTATTTGTTGTATTTTGGGAATTTTAATTTTGCGAGGCGGTATGTTTTTATGCGCTTATTTAAGGCTTTTAGAGTTCACTTTAGTGAATATTTACAAGGTATCTCCATAGGTCGTATAAATCGTGTAAAGCCAAAACTTGCTCTTAATTGTTCGTATG
>JAVFBY010164109.1:0-11388 GCA_034781015.1 Tonicella lineata
TGACAATTTAACCCAGAGTTAAATGGACAGTTCAAATAGCCAGAAGTAAAATTACGATTTTCTCAAATATTATTGGATTTTTTTTGTTTACGTGTTAACTATTTAAATGTAAACTGAATACTTTTTAATTTGACTATAAGTTAATTTTATGTTTTCCCCTCTTTTAAAGGTCTTTCAAAATAAACGTTAAAAATAATAAGTTAAGGTTGAAAAACGCTGGACTTGTCCTTTAAGACGTGTCGTTAGATGATTGGTCAACTGGATTTATCCCCAAATATCCAATTGGCCAATCAGCGTATAAACATATGTATACAAAGTGCTGTCCAAATTGTATTAATAAGCACTTGAAACAAAAGCCAGACCTTGGATGTGTAATGCCTTCCATGGATAACCTGTCTAAGATGTGTCGTAATTCTGATTGATATACATCTTGTACTATTATTTTTTTCTCTTACAAAGGTCAATATAAAAATGTTAACATTTCTTTTACAAACTATAAATATTATATTTAAATAAATTAATTAATATAATGAATGTATTTTCCTTCCATGCAATCCACTCAACAAGACTCTGTAAATTGTCGTCTGTGTGTGTTTGTTTGTTAGGATTTTGGTGGGATTTGCAATTCGTCTGTTTGTGAATTGTCGTCTGTTTGTGTTTGTTTGTTAGGATTTTGGTGGGATTTAAAATTCAAGTGGGACTTTGTTACACACAAGGGAGCGGATCGAACAGAGCCAATTAAGTATGTTACATCTTTACAGTATTATACGGAACAAGGGAGGGGATCGAACAGAGCCAATCAAGTATGTCACAGCTATACAATATGTTGTGTAAGATTTCAAATTAGTGGAGGCAGTTAAACAGATGCCACTCATAACAAAACATTTAATCATTATTAGAGAACATAGTAGAGAAATTTAAAAAGAATAAATATAATATCATATCATTAACCAGTATGTATAGAAACATTCAGTTCACAAAATATTTTTTAATAATTTGTTTGTGACTAGAGGGAGCAAAGTGTAGAGCCTATGGAGATCCTCACTACGTGTCCTTTGATGGTCGGAGGTTTGATTTCCAGGGCCTGTGTACATACAGACTGGCTGAACCGTGTTCTGATATTGGTGGAATCCCCTTCTTCAATGTCATCAGTAAATCCAAGTTTATGTACCAGACCAAATGGACTGCAGTATCTCAGGTGAAAAATGTCCTGGTTAAAGTCTATGGATTTTCAATCCTCATGGAAGAAAAATTAGTAGTGACAGTAAGTTAAGAATTTATTAAAACTTGATAATGTAGTTGCCACTTACTAAACGTTTAGTTTGAGATTGATGATGGGGTTACCACTTCCTAAACATTTTGTTTCAGATTGATGGTGGTCATTGATGGGCTTGTCACTCTTCCAGAACATTTAGTTTTAGATTGATGATGTGTTTTCCACTCTTCTTAAGCATTTTGTTTCAGATTGATGATGGTCATTGATGGTGTTGCCACTCTTAAACATAATTTTATTTCAGATTGATGATGGGTTGTCCCTTCCAAAATCTTTAGTTTCAGATTGATGATGGGTTGTCCCTTCCAAAATCTTTAGTTTCAAATTGATGATGGGATGTCCCTTCCAAAATCTTTAGTTTCAAATTGATGATGGGGTTGCCACTCTTCCTAAAAGTTTAGTTTCAGATTGATGATGGGGTTGCCACTCTTCCTAAAAGTTTAGTTTCAGATTGATGATTGTGTTGCCACTCTTCTTAAAAGTTTAGTTTCATATTGAGGATTGTGTTGCCACTCTTCCGAAAAGTTTAATTTCAGATTGATGATGGGGTTGCCACTCTCCCTAAAAGTTTAGTTTCATATTGAGGATTGTGTTGCCACTCGTCCTAAAAGTTTAGTTTCAGATTGATGATGGGGTTGCCACTCTTCCTAAGTGTTTTGTTTCAAATTGATGATGGTGTTGCCACTTGTCCTAAATGTTTTGTTTCAGATTGAAGATTGTGTTGCCACTCTTCCTTAAAGTTTAGTTTTAGATTGATGATGGGGTTGCCACTCTTCCTAAGTGTTTTGTTTCAAATTGATGATGGGGTTGCCACTTGTCCTAAATGTTTTGTTTCAGATTGTTGGTGGTGCCGCAATCTTATTAAACTTTTTGTTTCACATTGATGATGGTTCGTAACTTCCTAAGCATTTTGTTTTAGATTGATTTTTTGTTTCAGATAGATGATGAAGCTATCACTTCCTTTATGTTTTTTTCAGTTTGATGGTCAGATTCTGGTCGCCTGTTCCTAACTTAAACATTTTGTGTTAGATTGATGATGTGTCAAACTTTCTAGATATTTTGTTTCACATTGATGATGGATCTGTCACTTCCTCAACGTTTTATTCTAGTTTGATGGTGGCGTTCTCACTCTTCCTTAACATTTTGTTTCAGATTGATGATGTGGTTACCACACTTCCTAAACGTTTTGAGCCAGCCTCTAAAGACTGGCCGGACTCCTACCTGGAAATACGTCCGTACGCATATGGGGTGGAGCTAATCACAGACTTCGGCCTCCGTGTACTGTCAGATGGAGACAGGAGGATAGAAATACAAGTACCCAGCACTCTGAAAAAACACATGTGTGGTGTCTGTGGAGACTATGATGGGGATTACAGAAACGATCTACGTACGCTTGATGGAAAAGTACTGGGAAATGGAATGGCTCCAAAGATGGGTGACACATGGGGTGTAGCAGATGAAGACCCAAGGTAAGATATTCTCTTTATTTTTTATGTGGGAAAATAGTATCATATGAGAATAAAGTATCAAAGGGAACATTTTTGTTTCCAGCGTATGGTGAGAGGCTCTGTTCAATTTGGTTCTAACTTATTTAGAAACCAAACAGAAACATGTGCTGGGTTAATTAAAAGTGTATTTACTTTAAACCATGCTTAGAGAAAGGAACTCCATTGTTAAGTCATGTAATCCAACAATAGTTTAAAGTTACTGGTAATACACTTTTGGACAACCTACCCAAATGTTTATTGGTAACATTGTGCCATGTTGGTGTTCTTCACCCATTGGGCTGGCATGCTATTATATAAGTGAAATGACCGTAAGTAAAAATCAGAGTAAATAAACCAACAATACATCTTTGGATTTTGTTTTACCATGCAAATACCTCAGGAAATACATGTAGCTAGCCCAAGTACATTTTTAGCAAAATTTAAACCCAGCATGTGGTGATAGAGTGGTCAACTGCCTGGCCAGAGATATGGAGGTTTCATATGTCACCATGATGCAGTGTCAAGTAGTATGTGTTATCATGTACATGTAAACCTAACACAGTGTAAACACTGCATCCAATTAAGTCATCTCCTAATTAGGACCTAATTTATCTCTTAATTAATACTTATTATGAAACATGACATGATAAAAAACATACACCTTGTATGGTTTGCCTTATTTAACCAGTCATTTTTTTTTTTTCAGCAAAATTTTATATAAAAAACTGATAAACCAAAATAGACCAAAATAATAATTAAAATTATTACAGTCTACAATGTAGTCATTCAGCTATGAAATAAAACATTTTCAGATAAACTTTGGGAACTGCATAAACAGGTTTATGTGTTTATTTTTTATAGTATTTGAATGTTTTCTTCCTACATGTATATACTCAGTTTTCTTCACATTTTTCGGGTTTTTAGGTGTGTACAAGAGACCCCACCTCCAGTAGCATGTTCTCAAGCTGCAAGACTCAAGGCTCAGGAACGCTGTGGTATCCTGGAAGATGACAATGGACCTTTTGTGGATTGTCTGACTAAACTCTCACTCCAAGCCTCTCAGTATATGGAATCCTGTGTGTTTGATGTTTGTATTATGGCGGATGATGACTCTCTACTCTGTCCATCCATAGAAGCATTTGCTGCAGAATGTGAAGTTAACGGCTTCATTGTGTCCTGGCGTTCAGAAAACCTCTGTCGTAAGTACACTAGCTGTATCTGAATAAATCAAGATTTGTCTTGTTAATGTATCCACTGTAAATAAATTTTGCTAGATACTCCAAATAAATTCTTGGTGGTTGACAAGAGCATTAGTTCTGGTTCTGTATAAACTAAAGGCCAGTATCAAGGCAAGAAAAAATGCAAACCTTCCTGGGAATCTCCTATCAAACGTCCAAAATTTCCCGGCACTGCCTAGTGTCTATAGTAAAAAAAAGAAGATTTATACATGTAGTTATACCATAGATGTCATGTCTCCACTTCGTGTTTTTAGTTTTAACCGTAGGTATGATCTTCTGATAGTTTACATTCGCATTACTCATCGCCAAGGCGGAACTGCTGTTCATTTTTATATTTACTTGACACATTTGTGCAAACTCACCCAATATTGAGATATGGAATGTTGTATTCCAAAGATGAGTCAACGTTTTAAATTTAAAAAAAAAAAAAAAGCCTAGCGATTTTCCTGCGAGAGGCGGCGATCTTCCCGGGAATGAGATTACTAAATTACACATTTTTTTCTGCCCTGGCCAGTATAATTTCACTTGTTGCCAGTGATGTTAGGTGCCAGAGATTGCCATTTGATTGAAATAAGGTCAAGCAGGGCGTACAACTTTAATAAGATAATTTAAAACACTCCAATTTTTGTACTCAAATTTATGTTAACTTACATGTATAACATAATTCTATCTTTTCCTTCTTCAATTGCTATGTTCCTCCAGCAATGGACTGTCCACTTAACATGCATTTTGAGGCGGCCGGACCATCCTGTAAGTCGTCATGTTTTGATTTGAATGCGCCATTACATTGCCCTGACCCACCCTCAGGAGGGTGTTATTGTGACGAAGGATATGTCATGAGTGGTACAGAGTGTATTCTCATGCAGGACTGTGGGTGTAGTGTGGATGCAACCAATTACTATCAGGTATGTTGTGTGGGATGGGAGCTTCTCGTGCTCTTGCTCCCTCTGAAATAACAGGTAACAGGACGAGGTAACACCATAATCAAAGACCATGTTAGAATATGAACTTACTTACAGTCTAAAGTTTTAACTAAAGTTGAAATTAATAAATGCTTAGCTGTGCCATAGCTAAGTGGGTTAAGCTCATTTCTCTCTCCTCAGTATCAGAGGCAGGTATAGGAGATCACAGGTGATTTTAGCAAGATATCTGTTTTACATCTTATCCATACACCCACAACACCAAGTAATTATACTGTAACAGTTTAACATCAAATAAATAAATAACTGAGAAATTAGTGGTACATAAAGTAAAACATTACTGTAAGCACTTTTTACTCACACCACACTTTGTGATGAGTAAAATATTGGAACAATATCAGATTGCCTAGTTCAGTTCACAAATATGTTAAAACCGGTCTCGATGGTACCACCAAAATGAACCGTTTCGGTCATATAATTAAATATGGCTGTGCTGATATTAAATGTAACAAAAAGGCATTAGACTGCAAAACCAATATGTCTTGATGTTTTTGTATTTTATTATGAGAGTTTTATAGACACTTATGTTGTATTTTTTTCATGGTAGCTTGGAGAAAAATGGTTTGATGTGAACTGTTCTGCCCTATGTGAGTGTGCAGATCCAGGTGAGATTGAGTGTGACAATACAGTACAGTGTCACGGTGATGGAGAGTGCTATGTACATGCTGACGGATCTAGTCAATGTAGATGTAAGAAAGGATTTAAAGGCACAGGCACTGATTGCTCTGGTACGTCATCAGTTTATTTCTGCCTCATTCTTACAAAGAAATATTGCAGCATCAACCCTTGATATTGGTATTATTTTCAGTGTTTGTTTGTATTTCGGGGACTTTCTGAATTGGCAGCAGGCCAAATTCAAATTTATTGAATTATCTTCTTTTATTTTATATCATTATCTGCTTTCAATAAACTATTCATTTTAAAATGTTTTGTGATAAAGTTAGATTATGTTTTGTAAATTGTTGTAGATGAGGATGAGTGTTCCGCCTCTCAACATAAGTGTGATCAATTCGCTCGCTGTGTCAACCTGGCTGGCGGTTATGACTGTATCTGCGAGGCAGGCTTTACAGGAGATGGATTTGATTGTGAAGGTAATCATATACAGATTAAGAATAAATGAGAGTCAACTATACAATTTTTCACGCTGTCTGAGCCAGGTTAAAGCATAGGGCAACTCAGCAAATCAGAAGCCAAAAACCACAATTTCAAACAAATTCATTCGGCAGGAACAAACAATTAGGCTACTAGCAACTTTCTATGACACAAATGTATGGGTGTGCCTATATTAGCCCTAACCCAAAAGGGGAATGAAAAGTTCAATAATTGTCTCAATAATTTGACTTTGTTTGATAATTTTTCCAAATAGTTTTGAAAGACTGGTCAGTAGCCCCCTCCCCCCTCCCAAAAATGTCTCAATGGTTTCACCGTTAATAATAATTACTTCATTTAAAGTAACACAGTGCCGATAAATTTATTTTCCTCTGATTTAGATGCAAATGAATGTTTAGATCTGACAGCTCAGTGTTCAAATCATGCTGACTGTCTCAACGATGTGGGATCTTATGTTTGTCAATGTCATGAAGGTTACCATGGAGACGGGAGAGTCTGTTTAGGTAAGTTGGCTAACTGATGCTTTGTTCACCGGTGCAAGAGTACAAAAACATTAAAAACCTTCTCAAAGGCCATGCAGTTGGCCGAGTGTTCTAGCTGGTTATTCAGGGCCTGACTACATGAGGGGCATGGGTTTGATTTGCCAACGGGATCTGCAAAACTAGAATCTGTTCTAAGAAAATGTTACCTAAATACTGTTAATGGTCACTTTCTAAACTACATGAACTCAATTTTATATCACATAATTATTATATCATTAGCTTCAACAGGTATAACATATCCATAGGCCTACCATGAATCAACTCCAAAATAGTAATTTACATATATAGATGTCCTATCTTTACAGGCTCAATCCTAAAAACAATAAATAAATAAAAATAATAAATCTATTAAAACAATTTATTAAAAAAACTAATTAATAAGTAGTTCGGGATAATTAGCCTACTGTGTATTTGTATATATTTGTTATATTTTCTTTGATTAATACATCTACAGAACTTTTATAAGCCTTTTGTATAACTCTGACTGTAACAATAAATATTTGGGTGAAAAAATAAGGTCATTCCATTAAGAGCCTTGGTAGCTTATTTGGCGGAGTTCGGGTCCTAAACCCATTGGAGAATTGGCATGCAATTTTGTTTTCTATACATTCGTTATAAAAATACATTGAGAATATTACACACTTAAGCTTGAATACCATTAATATTGTTCCAGTGAATGAAGGAAAGAATAACTCACGTGAGTTAGTTATCCTTTCCTCCATTCATGAGAGCAAAACTTATGGAATTCAAGCTTCACTGTAATATTCTTTTTATTATTTATATAATTCACATTTTATAAAGATTGGCATATTTCCCAACCAGTCTGTGATCACATCATGGCAGATTGAGAAGTGAACTTGATTTGAGATTACTACACATATGTTAGTGATAAAAAAAATATTATTAATATATGACTTTATTTTTTAAGTATATAACCTTGTACAACTCTGTTGGGAAAACACTCATTTAATATTAGATTGTCTTTGAAGTATGTACCACAGTCTATAGTTTTATCTGATATACAGTACATGTATTTATCAGATGGACTATTTTTTTATCATGGAAGGGAATGGTGCGTGATAAGTTTCAGGAATGTATATTTCGTCCTTTTGTACATACATGTAACTGTCAATCAAGTGTCAAACTGGAGACAGCAGACGACATGTAAACAAGTAGTCCAGGCATGGACTGTAGTCACAGTGAAATTCAAAAAGTGTTATTTAACTGAGCACTGTGAAATATCATTTTTCTCAGTGAAGTTAATCCTGGTATTTCACTGATATAAAAATAATACATATTTTTATTATTTTTACACTATTTATAATAACAGAAACCAAACCTGAGGGACCTGATGAGCCTGTGGAGTGCTCGATCTTCCAGAAAGAGCTGTGTGTGGAATGTGCTGATTGTATCCTCCTTCCAGATGGCTCTTCCGGCTGTGTCTGTCCTGAAGGAGCTATGGGGGATGGCAAGAAAGGAGACGGACACACTGGATGCAGAGTCCGTAAGTCAAACTTGGCTAATTAAGAGGAAAATAGTTATGAAAATCTGTTGTAGAAATATATCATTGGCACATTAAAGATGTAGCCTACTCTTCTTTTACAGTATTTTAGTTTCTTGTTGTTCATATAGATAATAATAGGAAGATTGCTGTGTTTTCTGTCATTCAGATAAAATACAGTCATAAAGAATGACTCATCAGTCTTTTGAGCTGTATAAGGTAATGGATGCTTATCTGTCTTGTTTCGTTGTTCTTCCTAACAGCATCATGCCCACCTGGACAGATTAGGCATGAAGATGGATGTTACTCTTTCTTTGAGCTAACTATGACATTTTACGAAGCTCGTGCACATTGTCAGTCTGAGGGTGGAGACCTGGCCTCGCTGATTAGCTACCAGGACGTAGAGTTTATTAGTGAACAGATGACTCTACTCGGCCTCGCTGGTCAATTCTGGATTGGGTATACTGATTATAAGATGGAAGGTAAATGCTCCCACTAAATAACTGATTTATTAGTAGATTTAGTACCCTACCTCTTTAATGAAGTAACTTATGGTGTATGGTACATGTACATCATGTATTAAGTAGAACATTACATATTTTGTTTTGAATTTTATCAACCTTTTTGGGTAGGCCACTTCTTTGATTCACATTCCCAGTTTGGCTACAATTGAAAAGCGGCCATACACTGTATGTGTGAATTGCCAATGATTTGTTAAAGTCTGTGTAGTGCGCACCAAGCTTTAGTCTGTTTTCTCTTCATTAAGGCTAGAACATCCATCTTAAAGTAAAATAATCTAGCTTCAGTATTGCTTAAACAACAATGCGAATAAATCAATATTCAACCATTTCAATATCAATATTTACTAAGGTCTGTTTTCTTGTTTTTCAAATTTTAATATTTATGGATTTATTTTATGCTTTCATCACTACAATTTTTTGTTTGTTTTTCAGGAATATATTCCTGGGTGGATGACTCTGCAACTGATTATCAGAATTGGGCAGAGGGAGAACCCAAAGAAGAAGGAAAAGCTGTCCGAGATTGTGCTGCTATTGGAGACGACTCACTGTATATGTTCACTACACAACCATGCGAACTTCAGAGAGGATTTATCTGCCGCAATCGTAATTCTTATTTATTTTTATGCTGTGTCTGTTGTTTCAAAAAAATAAACCCCAGAAAATAAATTCCACCCTAGCCACTATTCCAGAGGCCACGACATTTCATACAGGCAGTTGTCTTTAGAGATCTGCGCATCACAGAACTAAATGTACACCTTTGGTATTTGATGAAATTGCATTAGTGAGCCAGAAGATTGTGTGTTTCTTTGTTTTTATTTTTGCAAGATTTCCCTGGGTTTACCTTACAGACATGGCCAATGCATTATAATAGTGACAGACTTTTGAGACATACCCTTGAGTAACAGATAAACAGAGCAAAAAAGTCTACCCTCGAGTAGCATGTAAATGGATTCCTCAGGGAGAACAAGGTTTAACATCGATGAGGGAAAATAAATTAAAAAAAATAATTACTTCGATAATTTGGTTACCCTTTCAGCTTAACTGCTCATTTGATATTTATTGTTTGTTTTTCACAGCCTTAGAGTTGACAGCCTGTCCTCGTGGCTGGATGATGTATGAAGGAGAATGTTATTACTATTCCCGCCTACAGCTGCAGTTCATCGAAGCCTACCTCAGGTGCACTGGTAACGCGGCTGATATGGTTTCCATACTCTCTGAAGAGGAGGAGACTTTCATTCAGGAAGAGTGAGTTAATTAATTCACATATTAAGTCAAGTATCAACTTTTAGAGAGAGGATTAACAATACACATAGACCAATAGCATAATAGTGGTGACAGATAGATTAACTGATTAAAAATAAATTAAAGATTAACATCTTAAAGCTAACTTAAATATGAAAAAAAAATTATAATTAGTAGTTTTAACATATAATCAACTTAAAGATAACCGAGTTTCAAATAAACAACACAATGATTTACAAATGACTACACATGATTTACAAAAGACTTTTTTATGAATATGTTTACAAATCCTTCCACTGTCTCTTCTAATGCATTATAGTAACTTAGGGTTATCATACAAGTTCTTCATAACCATGATAACCAGGAAATAATTCCTGCTGCCTTTACATTGTACCTTGTCATACAAATAGTTGTTGAACAAAGAATTACTAGACATTTTTTAATTGACTTTGGCCTTTCTCTAAAACTAATCTTTCTTATCATCTGTTCAAGTCAGTTGGTCCCAGGGAATGGAACAAATTACCAATACATATTTGAGTTGTTAAATCAATATCACTTTTCAAATCCAGATTAAAGCTATACTTACTTCAATTCATCCCACAGTGATAATTCCATATTCATCCTTGCCACTTCTCATTTAATAAAAACAATTACAAATACTATATTCTCGCCACCATGTATTCTACGGCCTACAAGAGTATCAGTTTTATATCAATAGCTTTAGTTAACAAATGATCAAATTGGTTATTTAATATATTGGTATAGAACAAGCCCTCTTTGGGCTTTATTCACGTCATTTACCACGTGTTCTGCTTTTATGTTTTGTCTATATGTTATGGTGAATAAAAAAATCAATCAATCAATCAAAAAAAAAATCAATCAATGAGTCAAGTTTGACATTCTGAACCTTGAGTTCAAGGTCAAGGTCATTAAGGCTGTTTTAGCAAAACAATTTGTATTCATGCTAATGGCTTAGCTACAACCCTGATATTTTTTTAAACTTCACACAAATGCACTTTAAAAACATGAGTTTGACTTTCGGGTTTATATCCGACAAGTTTAAAGTCATTAGGGCCATTTTATATTTTAAAAAGGATTTATCTCATGACTGTTGAAACTTGTGGAATTTCAACAAAATCGAATGTTAGACTTACGATGGGAACATAGACTATATAACAAGCGAAGGGATTGGTATTGTCTTGTTAAAAACTAATATTCAATTCCCGTCCTGTTATTTTCAACATGCAAATTCCAAGTGCTTCCATTTAGAAACTACTGTGAATTTCAATATTATTTTGAACACATTTGTCACATGCATTGGGTAGAAAATACATATAAAATTTAACGACTGTTGGCTAAAACATTTCCAAGGATATAATAATGGCGCGAGACAAGTAGATTTTTCTTAAAATTCAAATATTTGACATTTTGACCTTCACTTTGACCTTTGATTTTGACGTTTCTACAACAAATGTTGAAGTTCCAACTTCCAAA
>JAVFBY010164331.1:0-11387 GCA_034781015.1 Tonicella lineata
TTTTTGGATGACAATTATTGTTCTGTGTAAATTTCTCTTGATAATTATTTTGGCAACACTTGTCCTGGGTTCAACTGCTTCATCAACAATTTCATAGATGACATTCGATACAAGCTTTTCGGGGGAGAAATCAGTGCCCAAGCATTTGCGTTACAGATTCTTATGTTGACGCTTGCAGTGGGCTCACCATGGAGATTAAAGTGTGTTTTTTACAAATTTCTTCTTGTTTTTCTATCGCAAAGTCATGCAAAACTTTGTTCTGGTGGAAAACCAAACAAAATGATTTTTTTATTCAAGTGTATAGCAAGTTATTAGTTTTGCTAATCTGATTAGTGAAAAACACAGACCAATGAAGTTAAACACCAATCGATCTAAATATCTGTTTTTGTGATGACCTTGACCTAGTTCAGATTACAGGAAACTTGTGATGTATTAAACATGGCCATCCTGTCTATTCTTCAAAATACTCAAACTAGGTATGATGACTTTCTTGTTTCTCAGAGCATTATGTTGATAAATGTTCAAGCTCAACAATTTTTTTGTAGAACCACTATTGTTTAAATTATGCTGTATTTAAATAGAATCCAGCAATTTTTTGATCAATATGAAGAGTTGTAGAAATATAACTAAAGTTTGGTATGTTTAAAAACTGCTTGGTTTGACAGATCTTCAAACATGTCTTATTATTTTCTACGAAGTGTAAAGTCAAGTACAGGTCAAATACTATCTTGTGCCTACCGCAACAAGTATATTTGGTTAGTCATAAACAACATACAATATCTATCCCAATATTAAAACATGCAAAATTAGCTTATATAACTGTTATAAATTCAGAGAACCGTGTATTGTTACATGTTCTGAAGCGTGTGTTCAAACACGTTCTACATTCCTATATTCACTTCAATTATTACAAATAAGAAATTATAATTTTCCATCGATATATGTCTTATATATTTCACAAAATAAAACACTTATTGAAAGAATTATATAGAGGATATTAGACAGTGAAGTGTGAATACCATAAATATTGCTTGAGTGAGTGATAAAAGTGATAATACACGAGATGCAAAGTGTTGTGTGAGTTATCGCTTCCACCATTCACGAGAGCAATATAAAGATATTCATTCTTCACTCTGTAATATTCATTTTATTATTAATATCGTTGATAAATTCGTAAATCACTATGCGTTGTCACATTTTCAATGACCATTTCAAATCGGACAAGTTCAGACTAGCATGACGTTGTTTGAAGCGTGACGTCAAATAGAATAAAGTCATTTTGAAAACATTACATCAAATGATGACATTGTCACATGTGTGTTGTGTCATGAAATAACATGTATCCATATACAGTGTCACAATACAAATCAACGCATATGACGCAACACAATTCAGAGTAAAAATCCAAAAGTGTTATTTCCCTGCAGTGAAATATCCCGTTTTTTACACTAAATCTCACCTTTTCTACTAAATGGTTCTAATCACTTTGATCAGCATGCTCATTAACACTTTGTTTACAACAAATTTAAACAATACCCTGTCTGAGTTATCTCCCCCTTGGCTTCCACCAGGAGGCTCCTGTAGACTTCTGTACATGACAAATCCCATGCTCTCATTCTATTCTTGTTACTCAAAGAGGTTACATGTGAAAACTAGTTAGCAGACAAAGAGAGCTTCAGGACAGAGCTTCACGAAGCGCCTTCAGCTCATTTTAGGTCGGAGGGCATAGACTGTTCAGATTTGTTGGCCTCTCTTTATGAACTATTCCCGCATATGCTGGTGTTGCTAGGTGGTTTCTAGATGAACTTTGCAGTTGCCCACCATGGCGGAGAGGATGGGCCGGGTTCAGTCACTACCACCTTTTAACGCCATAGGAAAGTTGGTGGTGGGGCTGGATTTTTGGACACTCTGGCTTCAGGAAGCCGCAGTGGTTCAGGTCCGGAGTTGTTCTCATGTAAGGGACGCACTTCACTCCCGTTGGACCCGCCGACATTCGGAAATTACGCCATGCATAGCATGTGTTGGTCTGTCAGGGCTTCTAGGGTGGAGAATTCTTTTCTGGATATTTGTGCAGACAGGCCCTTTAACCCTGCATCACTGGCCTTGAGCTTCCGCCAGGCTTCGGCCTGTGTTGGCAGTCAGTAGCCATATCCTCCTACATGGATTGGTTTCTGTTGGTTGTCAGCGGCTTACTTACTAGGGCGCAGTCTAGTTGCCCTTAGGGTGAGGTTCACGCTCTAGATGAACTTGGCCTGTCAGGCGACTAGGATGGTTCGATCCTCTAGGGATTCCACTTTAAGATTATATGAATCTAAGTGGAGGGTCTTTGCAGGCTGTGCTGAGCTATATATTACTCCAATGGAGGCCTCTGTACCTCAGATAGCGAATTTCATATATTATTTGTTACAAGTGAGGAATTCAAGCCTTGCACGGTAGAAGATTACAAGTCTGCCCTTACCAGGGTTATTGAGATTTCTACCGGAGATAGCAGAGAGGGTGTGTATGTTTAGCGGGCTTACCCGCTGTTGCTCCCAAGGCCGTAAGGCGCGCACTGGTTTCGCAGTCGCCGGCCTCGGAGGACATGTTTGATGGGGTGGCCTGTATGCAAGTATATGTTGCCATGGGCACCAGCTCCCCTATTGTCCTCTAACTGATGTAGACGTACAGCTCGTCCTTTGCCCGTCCCGACCGCTTCTACCGTCGCAGGTCGTTACGAGGGGCGCGGGTCGGGGGGTTGTGGTCCGAGGAGCTCTCGCGGAGGGCTCAGTCCACTCGGCAGGTGAATCGAGCCGTCCCCCTTTTCCGACTTTGCCAGATCCAGTCCTCCCCTGAGGCGGGAGAATAACGATCTTTTGGCGGTAGATAACGTGCGTCGCGGGTACAGGCTGGTCTTTGCCGCCCGCCCGCCGGTCTGTCACAGACCCAGGGTGTCGCGTATCCCACTGTCGCTCGACCAAGTGACCATTCTGGAGGATACCATGATCAAAATCATCCAGTAGTGGGCCCTCCGGGAGTAAGCCAGGGGACGAGTCCCTCAGGGTTTATTCGCAAATTTTTCCTGGTTGCCAAAAAGCGCACTCCGGAAAAGCGCATGATTTTGAACCTCAAACGATTCAACAAGGTCTTCATGGCGCCGCATCCTACGTTCCGTATAGAGTCAACCAGGTCAATTTGCGACGCCCTAGGGTGCCGGGAGTGGCTCACGTCATTGGATTTGAGGGAAGTGTATCTCCATATTCCTATTTTTACCCTGCATAGTAAGTACCTTCGCTTCATGCTGGGTCTGAGAAGGTTGGAGTTTCAGGTGCTCTCCTTCGGAATGTACTCTTTCCTCTGTGTGTTCACCAAGGTTTTCACTCCAGTTGCGGCCTTTTTACACTGCCAGGGTATCCTTTACCATTTCTACCTGGACAACTTGCTTATCCGGCATATGTCCAGGGCATAGCTCGTCTAGGACACGGAGTTTGTGTTGGTACTCCCGACTTATCTCGGATATGTCCCCAAAGAGGTAAATTCAGATTGCTTCCCATCACAGGAACGTGTGTCTCTCGGGGTGAGATATGACACAGCCCTGGCAACTCATGGGCAAAGATTCAGCTGTCGGTCACGGAGTTGATGACACAAGGCTCTTGTCCAGCACTGACCTGCGCGGCCCTGTTGGGGTTGCTGGTGTCAGCTCAAGTATCACAACCAGGGGCCGGTTGTTCCTACGACCTCTGCAGGTCCTCCTCAATCAAGCCTGGCCAGTCCGGACGTTGTGTCCGTACATCTGACTCAGGAGATCAAACTCCATCTAGCCTGGTTGCAGTTCCCGGACCACATGTTGGCCAGGGTGTAGTTTCTGGCATTCTGCCCCTCCCACCACCTTGTGACCGATGCCTCAATGCAGGGGTGGGTTGCTCACATGGGAGAGAACTCATTCTCCTGACTGTGGACTCCTCAATGGCATCTAGCCCACATAAATGTGTTGGAGTGTCAGGCTGTGATCCGGGCAATTCGACATTCCCTAACAGAAAAAGTCATCGCCAGAGTTGATTGCGTCAGACAACACGACAGCCATGCCTTACAACAACAAGATGGGTGGGACAAGGTCGTTCATGGACCTTGTTCCAGTTTGCTGGGAGAAGGACATTCACATAAGTGCTCGGTTTCTCCCAGGACGCCTGAACGTACTCACGGATCGCCTGTCCAGGCCAGGTCAGATTCTCCCGTCAGAGTGGCAGCTACATCGGGAGGTTTTCAAGCAGATCTGTCGGGTGTGGAAGAGACCACAGATCGACCTGTTCATAACGAAGTGGAACCATCAAATGCCCATTTACATGGCCCGGAGCCAGATCCGGCAGAGTAAGCGATCGCCAGGACTTGGCGGGTCTGATCGCTTGCGCATATCTTCCTCCGGCTGTGTTACCCGCAGCCCTAAAGAAACTGGCCCCTAGAGAGAAGGGGCAAGAGTTGCATCCTGTACCTAGTCGTGCTGTGGTGGCCAGGGAGAGCATGGTTCCCGCTGCTGCTGTCACTTCACGCCGATCGTTCAAGAGAGTCCCTGGTTGGGTCAAGCTGCCCAGACAGCCATGGACAAGCTGTTACCTCCAACAGCCGCAGAGCCTTCAGCTCAACATGTGCAGGTGCTCAGGAGATCCCTCAAACAGGCGGGATTTTCAGAGCAAGTGGCGTCTAGGATGGTTCGATCCTCTAGGGATTCCACTTTATGAATCTAAATGAAGGGTCTTTGCAGACTGGTGTGCTGAGCTATGTAATACTCTAATGGAGGCCTTTGTACCTCAGATAGTGAATTTCCTATATTATTTGTTACAAGGGAGGAAATTCAAGCCTTCTTAAGAATCTTACAGCCCTTGTGTGTTTGTTAAGCTTCCAATCCGTGCCAGATGAGCTTATTGCCTAAGTGGGATCTTACACTGGTTTTAAGGTTTTTGTCTGGTCCCCGTTTGAGCAGCTGAAATGGGTTTCATACAAATGCGTCTGCCTTATCGCTGTTGAAAAAGAGGATATCTCTAGATGATAAACATACGCGCGAGTACTCTATCACCGCGCTAAAAAACGTGATATCAGAAGGATTGAAGTCCGAGCTCCTCATGTGTCCCGTAAAAGCGTTATCTGAGTAGTTAGAGTGGGACAGGTTCACACACTAGCAGCGTCTTGGCCCAGCGGGTCAAACTCCTCTCTGGCAGACATCATGAAGTCCTGTCTCTGGCGTTCGTCCCCGACCTTCTCATCATACTACCTAGGAGATCTCACGCTCCAGCAGGATAAAATCTACTCCTTGGGACTGTTAGTGGCAGCCCAATTCATCACCGGACTATCACAGTCTCATCACTAAGCAAAAAAAACTCAGCCATGAGGTAGGTTGATTAGTCTTTTAATTCTTTAAGTGCAAATGTAGGGAGGAGAAGCATCACGTAATCTCTTGACAGCGGCACAGACACTGACTGTGGAATTACGTGGCACGCCTTACCATCTTCTCGACCGTATTGATAGCTTGCGGTGTCGGTGCTAGGCTTAGAATCAGGACCTTTGATGGCGGGAAACCGACTGTTAGAGGTTTGCTGTTTCTAGCCCCAGGGTAAGGGGGAAGGGGTATCGGCAGTACCCTCCATATTGTTTGAATGGCTGGAATTCGTTACCTCTGTAGAGGCAGTATGTATGAGACTTGCAAAATAGTCCAGACGTACTCCAGGGGAGGAATTCCGTCATACCGTTCTCTGGCAGAGAAACAGTGAGATGCAGCTCTACCAGGTCGTCCATCCAGAACTGTTCACTCACCAGGGCGAAGCCTCCACGCGACTGCCCATCGGGCAACAGCTTTTATGCAATACATGTTTAAAAATGTATGGCACTCTCGGGCTTGATCGACTTCCCTTGTTAAGTGAGTAGAAGTTCCACCCACTGAGTTATCCCCTTAGGGAGATCTGCGTCCGCAGACTCCTTGCCTGCCTCCGGCTGTGGAAATCTAAGCATTTAGTAGAAAAGGTGAGATTTAGTGTAAAAAAACTAAACCAAATTAATTCTTATTTGTACGTTTTCAAACAATCTCACCTTTTCTACATGTACAAAGAAAAATGCCCTCCCTCCTGTCCTCGCTTACAAGGAGCCTGTCAAACACAGAGCTTACACAATGTACAGCAGTCGAATAGAATGAGAGCATGGGAATTATCATGTGACTTAAGTCTACAATGAGAGCCTCCTGGTGGAAGCCAAGGGGGAGATATATATTGATTAAATTAGTTGTAAACAAGTGTTAATGAGCATGCAATTTAGAGATTAGGAGCATTTAGTAGAAAAGGTGAGATTGATTAAAAACGTTCAAATTAGAATTAATTTGGTTTAATTTAAAATTTGCCATATGTGGACTGCACTGTCATGATGCAATTCATGTAACATTCTAAGAAATTTGTCTGTCCATCTATCCTTGGATATTATCGTCTATTATTTTGGCACCTTGTTGCCTCGGGCAACTTGAGCTTTGTCTCTGTTCCAAAATGTGGACAAAGGTTATTGTAACTCAATTATCACCTCTCCGTAGGGTTTAAACCCCCCAAACAAAGAAACAATGGAAGGGAAGACTTTTAAGAGTTCATAAATTAAAATAACTATCAAAATAGTGCTGTTTTTTGTCATTTAATTTTATCTTATTCGGAACAAATACAGGTTGATCTGAGCAATATGCAGCAATAAAAACCACTCAATAAACTGATGTTGATGTTTTCTGTTGTTCTTTCAGGTGACACCACTCAAAAGGGCATTGGGTCTCCAGGAGAAAATGTGAACCCTTGTGACCCCTCAGATGTCATTCTTGAATCTGATCCCTCCGAGACCAAAGTAAACTCTCCAAACTCAAAGATGCATGTAGTACCAGAAAGTCCTTTCTCTCAGAATATGCAAATGTTGCCTGCACAATCTACAATGCCAGCAGCTGATAACTCAGCCATAAATGTACTATTCACACCAAAGGGGGGTACTCCCATCTCCTCTCCCGCTAAAGGTGCAGTGTTTGCCTCCCCTTATAAAGCTTCCAGTAACGACCTTACGTCTAAGTTTAGAATTGTCTGTCAGTGTGGTGCATCAAATTGCAGAAAATATCTATTTTAATTCATTTGGATCTTTAATACATACAATAATGGGGTGTCTGCTGCCTGATTTTATAAAATTGGGAAAAAAATTGACAAATGAAATTTAATGACTATTATGTTATGGAGGCATAAACAGTGTGGATTAAAAACTCACCCATACAATTAAATACTTTATGTGAATTTAAAGAGGCTATACTTCATAATTTCGATATGGAGCTTTACATGTATCTGGTTTCGTGAAAATTCAAGACTTTCCTTTTCATAAAAATCATTCATATACTACTTGTGAAAGAAAAAGGCAAAAAAAATGTGGTATTTTGATGAGTTTTTTTTTGATATGCACAAAAATGAAATGACTTTTCCCGGAAGCCTTCCTTGTGAATATTCCCCCAAGAAGAGCCACTGATCTATAATAAGGTCACAGTAGACAGACAACATTCCAAAGCCTCTCCATATACATGTATGGTTGAGTACTCACGGTCTTCTCTTTGATGTATACACGGAGTTATCCGGGTTGCGCCTCAGTATAAGGCAGGGCTTATTAACTTTCATGCAAACATTAGACATCGTAATGCGGGTCGTATTAGAACATTTTACAAACTTTATTATTATTTTAATATGGTACATCACACATTTACAGCGGTGATATTTCCTGAAAACTTATACTTTGGGCCATACTAGAAAAATATAGAAAACCCCATTTGGTCTAAATTCTGAGGTACATGTTTAGCCTCTTTACCATGATAATGGAAAATTTCAAGGGTAGCTTTTTTGAAAAGGCTTTATACATTCTATCTTTTGCAGCTAACTTTATTTTTATGTTTTCTGCCCCATTTATCAATATGGGTGTAGCAGTTACTGTCTTAAGCTTTAGAAGATAAACAGTGTCAATTTGAGGCAGCATCAGAGGTTCCACACAACGTATTATACACTTATTTTCCTTTTTTTTTTTTTCGTCATAAATTATGCATGCCCACAAATTCACAAGACTGGCTGAAAGCAAGTACACCTTAAGGATATCTCTTTTTATATTATAACAAAGTAAATTGCCCTCAATTTTACATAAATAACTATAAAACAACATTTTTGTGTTATTAGAGGATCAGATTTAGATATTTTTCTCAAGTTGTAAAAGTTAGAATAGAACTTTGGATGACTAGTCCCTTTATGGTGACTTTATAAAGTGACATGGACATCCAAAATTAGATATTTTTAGTGAAGGCAAAATCAACTTGTGTTATTACAAAAATTAGAAGCTTTTTGTTAATGAAGGCTAGTAGAAGTTTAGATATAACAAAAAAAAAATGAAAATGTGTAGATTAGCTTTTGCGATATGCATCTCACATTGTGATGCTGCCAGTGTCAATTGTTTTGGTCCTGCTGCATCACGATTTGAAATGTAGAGCCATTACAAACAGCTATCTCCGGGCGAATAGAATCAAATACATTTATACATGTTATTGTAAATGTTTGCCCTGCGATCCTGTTTGGGCCAAACTGTCTTGTACAAGTGCACATTGAATATTTCTTATTTCAACAACACTGTTCTCATTTATGAAAATACTTAAGTACTACATAAGCTGTATCCGCACTGCTTTGCTGGTCCAACCAAACTTTTAGTGATTAGGTACAGTGCCGGAAGGAGGAATTACAACAAGCAATATATATTTCAATGTATCAGGTGGAGGCCAGAGCCCGTTCAGTAGTGGCATCTTAAAAAAGTCAGTCAGGGGTCAGAAAGTGACCCCCATTTTTTATATCCCTTAAACCTTCCCTGGGTCAGGCCCTTTCAGAATATATATGGTTTGTGGGGGTCCATCTCTTTTGGTTTGGGAAAAAAATGCAGCAGCACACAGACAACACACACACAGACAGACACCTCTCCTTTATAGATTTAGATTGAACTGTTACTGGGGCAATCAGGATTTGTTGATAAAACCTAATTGTGTGTAACTGTCTCAGTGATTGCAATTAAACATAAATGACAAATGAATAAAGGCTGTTAACTAGAGCTGGTGTATTATTATGGATATCAATCAAACCATTTACAAGTGAATTTTTGCCGGACTGCAAGCAAAATGCAGTATATAGAATTATGAATTTATGGCTGTTAAAGTTTGTACAGGTTAATGTAGGCAGGTCCAAGTATATGGTTGGAGGTTTAGTACTATCTTACTTTTCAACAATTATAGTTTAAAGGCTAAAATTTTCCACACACATTAAAATAAACACTTTATTTTTAATACAAATGTTCTGGTTTAAAATAACTGCTTTATTTGGGTAGGGTTTTGCTGGTGTAATATAAGTTAATACTTGAATATACATATAGATGTATTTTCTCAATATCTGTATCTCTGCAATGAAGAAGAAAATCCCTTCAGACAGAACGCAAGGGGTTAGTTAGAGCTTCTTGATACCCTGGTGCTTTCAGAGGTTAGGAGCACCAGAAAGCTGTTGTGGTGTCCGGTTTTTTCTTCCTTTTCTATAATTTATGCAGTATTTGTATCTATAATATAAATATGGCAAACAAACCTGGCAGGTTGATTGTTGTGTGTGTTTTTTTTTCTTCAAAAACTGTAACATGTTTTGAAATATTTAAATCTTTCCATTTTCCGATTTAAATATAAATACAAAGTAAAACTTTCAATTAATCATTGATAAGGGTTGGTTTTAAAAGCCGCTTAAAATTTCCTCCATTTCGTAGAATTTTTTTGTAAAAAAAAAAAATTCTCCAAAATCTAAAACTTGTCTTTGTCGTTGAAATAATTAAGTACATGTATGGCTTCAAAACCCCAAGTAATCAAATCCCCTTCAGTGACAATTTTAAAAAGGCATTTTATTTTTGCCAGATGGTGTACACTAGCTCTCGTGTTAACACACTTTTTTATTCTTATTGAATCAGTTTTGTTCTTGTTCACCAATTTATCATGTTAGTTATATTTTATGAAGCTTAACCTTGACTATGAGGAAGATTGTATTAGATATATAATAGGAACCAATTCTACATTGTTACTAGAATTCAATATCCTTTTAAATTGCGAATCTACAATATCAACTAATTCATGCTATGTTGCATAGAATAACAAGATTGTTTCATTCAATTCTGATCATCATATGTGATCGTATAATTGGTTAAGTTAATTTTTTGCTATTATTTTTAATTCATTAAATGCTCCACTATCATGTACATAGTATTAGGGCTCTATTTCGCAGCCAAGCATGGACAATCTGTGCTGACATCTTTGTCTTCCTAATTATTATATTATTTATGGCATTTTTAAGATGTTAAATTTGAAGCTTTTGGTGAAATCGACAAAGTAAATTCTGACTCGCGTCAAAAAATAACATTAAAGATTTTTAATATGATTGTGTTTAAAATGTATAAACAGAGATATATATTTCTGTGGTGCCTTATTACTGAATGACATGATGATGCTTAAGCCCAAGTTATGGTATTACTTGGCTAAATTTCAAAGCAACTGATAAGTGATTTATGTACATTTAAAACTTGACCTTATCTTAAAGGCACTATATCACAGAATCTAGGCAAAAAATCGACAAACAAATTAAACTTGGTTTTCTAGTATGGCCCAAAGTATAAGCTTTTGCAACCTGCATTAATATATTTTACAAACTTAATTCGTTTCACAGTCGATTTTTTTACTAAATTCTGCGGTTAAGTACCTTTAAACACACTTTGAGGAATGAGCCCAAGAAAACAGAAATCACAGAAAAATGCAATTAATCCGACATCAGAGATGTAAATAACCTGGATTTATTACTATAATGTATTAGGCAAATTCAAATCTTTTATTCAAAGTTTAATAAAAATTAAGTCCTCAAATATGTTGTCACGAGTGTGTATTTAAAATGAAATGTATAGAAGTTATCACAAACTACCAACTGTCATAATGACCTTCATGGTTGAGTTAACAAATTTATGGGTTTACTTTTTCTGTTCATACCTCTGTGTGTCCGCCCGGGAAGCTTGTCCGGGCTGTATCTTGGTTCCTATTTAACGTAGGATTTTGAAACTTTGATATTATATTCTTCTCAATATGCAGATGTGGAATGTAGACAAAAGTTTTCGGAATTATTCAAATTTCCGCATAAATTATGCAAATTACCTCTGTCAATTTTTTTTTTGTCTGATCCCTGTCCGCACTGTATCTTGGTTACTATTTAATGTAGGATTTTAAAACTTGCATACTGTACTCTCCTAAATATGCAGATGTGCAATGTAGAAAAAAGTTATTGGAATTATTCAAATTTTTACATAAATTATGCAAATAAGCTTTC
>JAVFBY010164442.1:0-18372 GCA_034781015.1 Tonicella lineata
ACTGTATCAGCTATATACACTGTTAACATTTTTAGTAAACGTTTACTGAAATAGATGCAGGTGGGCTGCAGTAGTACATATTGAGCATTTCGGGTGCCATGCGTTATAAGTAATAACCCCAGGTTGTAGAGATGTGGGGAAAAAACGATGTCACTTATAACATGGTACGGAGGCGACATCTCTTTAAGATTGCCAAAATGCTCAATACACACTACTGCAGGCCATCTGCACCTTTTTCAGTTAACGTTTACAACAAATTTTAACAGTGTAGTTAGGTACAGCTTTATCTGTTTGTAGGCCTGCAACTGGCTACAAAGTTAGTATTATAACAAACTTATACTGTTCACTCATTCAACCAGTTGTGGGTTATGGTATCTTAAAAACACGAGACTCTCGGTTATATGTTTACCAGTTAAAAACCTTCTCTTAATTATATTCACGCGGACCTCTACTTGATCTTATAATAAAACTAATATTCTTCGCATATTGGGATTAACGGTTTCACATTTTAACGATTCGCCAATGTCTGTCAAGTAAAACTGTTTACTTGCTTGTATAGAAAAGTTAAAATGTCAACATTCGTTGATTTGTATCGGGTAACCAAAGTAGCTTCTGTCGGTAGTCGTACGTAGGAAAAGAGTGTGTTAGTTTTATATTCATCACATCCACAAAACAAAATGAATTCTAAAGTAAAATACAAATGATAATGTTTGGGACGAGAAAGTGGGTGTGGGCCGACCTGACTGTACCAGTGCGTATCTTTTAGCACCTTTATTGACCAGAAAACACTCGGCCATATCTAAAGACTAAGTACACTTCTCTCGACACAAAGTAAAAGGCCTATTCACCTTTCCGCTGAATAGAACTGTTCTCTCTTTTTGGTTGGATAGGCCCCTATGTGCTTCCTGATGCCCTTATACCGAACGTATATCATAAAGAAGATTTGTTGTGGTGTCTTGTGTCCTCGTCCTATCTCATCTTTCGTGTTGTCTGTGACGTCCATGCATAGACTATTAGGCCTACAAAGGTGCAATACCGCGGAGTACCCGGTGCGGCGTAAAACCCTAATGAAACAATCTTTTTAGGTCTTAATTTAGTGACTCATAGTCTGTAATTTTTTTTAAAAGAATCCAGTCTATTTTGAGGTGTTAATTGCTATTTATTTTAAAACAGGTTGCCTAATTAGATATGTTGTCTCAACCTGTTCGTATTTCGGAACATGGGTCTATAATAAGCCAGCCTATCAAGCAATATTATTAAATAGATTCTATATTCACAGGCACTTGAAATTATGGATTATGGGTTAACCTTAATAATAATAATTTTTATAATCAGCTGATGCATATAATATATATATGTATCAGCTGATTATAAACATTATTATACTAACCCATATAACCCATAATAATAAATAATAACATAGCCACAGGCACTTGCAATTTTGGATTGTATGGGTTAATAAAATGATGTTTATAATCAGCTGATGCATATATATATTATATGCATCAGCTGATTATAAAAATTATTATTAAGTTTAATCCATAATTTCAAGTGGGTGTGGCTATATTATATATCCCTAAACATTATTAAAACGACTAGCTGCTGGAGTATATTGGTACCCCAATGAACCGATGTAGGTATTAAACTGGATATTTATAGTCTTGTGCCAGGGGATTGTGGTCGGTCACGCATGAATACATGCATCCAACTGTCGCCCCTGTTGAAATGTAGTATATTAAAATGTATATATTCATTATAACCTCTTGAACTGTGAACACAGCCAGAGGGTTTGGAATCACAAACTGTTGACGGGTGTATCTATGAGTTTGGTGTCTTGTTACCCGTTTACCTATTTACCTATACTATACCTGCTTTTTATCACATTATCACTACCCTTTGTATACAGTCATTTATTCTGCCCGAGGTAATATATAATAAATAGTACACGGAAATAACCCAATCTGTATTGTACTTAGTACTATAAAATTGTTTGCTTTCAGTCTATATCTGTATCATTCAGGAAGTGTGGTCTTTGTTCCATCATACTTTCTGAATAGGTACTCAACGCAAACCACCTAGGAAAACTATGCAATAAAAAGTAACACTTACACTCCTATGAACATTTGTGTTACGCTTTTATATAGGCATCTGTATTTTGTATATCCCCTCATAATCTCTTCTTCGATGTGTCCTTGAAACAATTTTTGCCAGGTTTTAGTACATTTCACATTTCTGTTATGTGGCGTTTATTTACTGTTGCATACATGCGGGTGGTTGGGCGGGAGCTTCCTGATGCCCCAGTGCTTCTTGATGCCCCAGTGCCGTCTGAGCTAGTGGACATTCGGAAGTATAATTGTTTTCGTGGTGTCCTTTTTTCTTTTCTTTTCTCCTGGTTCTTTTGTGTTGCCAGTCACGTCAAGGGTGGTTTCCTCCACCCGCTGGGCCGGCACGCCGTCATATAGGTGAAATATCCCTGAGCAAAGCAAACGATCACAATTCAGCTTGTTCCTCACTTCGACCTTGTTCCTCACATCGACCTTGTTCCCCACTTCGACCTTGTTCCCCACTATGACCTTGTTCCCCACTATGATCTTGTTCCCCACTATGACCTTGTTCCCCACTATGACCTTGTTCCCCACTATGACCTTGTTCCCCACTATGACCTTAACCAGAATCTTACAGATTTAGGATTAGAGGAGGATCAATCAGTCGAATATGGAAGCAGACAGTGCCAAGAGATGGCGAAAATTATGCAAAGACTCATCAACGACGGTAAGTTTAACTTTGTGTTTTGGTGTATTTCTCAATTTTTGTATTTACTAATTGGACAAAGTTACGTTGACAGAGTTGTTTGTAATTGTTCATTTATAGACACATTGCACACATTTGAGTACAGCGACTATAAACCTATGTCGGTTATAAATTCTCGTCATAGATGCATATTATGTATGTCATTGCTTTTGAATCTATCAAAACAGTATATGATAAGGTCCCAACTTGTGTCAATCAATTAATCAGCTGTAAACGACGCTTTTCTCCATTTAAAGAAAAAGCTTCTCACTGTACTGTGTTGTTCCTAACCTAGGTTAATCATGCCTTCTGTGTACAAACGTCCAATACGAACGCCTTCCTCCAATCCGGAATACCTCCACAAATACAAATGTTTGCGTTTGCCAGGATTTTTCTAGCTGAAGACTTGACAAATACTTAAACTCAAGCTTCTCTATATAACGGTAGACGGGATCTACGAGTCTCTATAAAAACCGTCTTATAACGTGAATCACTGATGTAGACTGAATATTCTGATTGGTTGTGCAGTCACCATGGAAATAAAACATCTCGTTTCTAATTAAAACAGTAATATTCGTGAATTCCTTATACTGTCCACTAAGCCAACAACAGACCATTTCTCCCTTATTCCTACTGGGTGCAGATAGCCTCTGTATGTGGTTGGTTGAAGGTTCTGGTTGCCCTTGTTGTTGCCCTTGCCCCTGTTTTGCCCGTTGTGTTTAGGAACAACAAAAATCCAATTTATTTATAGAGCCTTGCACTTTCATTTTTGCAGTATGTTTCTTATTGCACTAAGTTTCTTATTGCACTATGTTTTTTTCATCTTTAGTTCACTTTTTGCGCCGTCAAATGAGTGAAATCTTCTTAAATATGGCGTATAACTTCAATCCACCGAACAAATCTATATGTTAATTGTACATTTCTTTATGTTTAATTGCCAGTTAGCTTCATTGTCCCCTGTTCCAATAAAGGAAGATAACACATGTGCTCTTCCTGTTAGTGCTTGATGTCTATCAAGATGTCAGTTTGTTTTTAAAAAACCAGTTTACCATCCTAAGACACGTCAAGCCAATTGCCCAAGGCTCTCGAAGTTCGGTACGACCCAACTGTCTAGAATATGAGACTACATGTTTTATAAAGATAGTTTAATTTTTGATGTTCTTTCAGGGCATTCGTTCAGTCAGCCAGACCTTGTCAGTGAGCGACTCGAGCCCGGTATCTGGTAAGACTATATTCATTCACTTCATCGTTAATATTGTTACTGCTTGTTGGTGGGAGGTGTATGTTGTTTTAGCGCTCCTCGGTGTTAACAAGAATAACTTTCGTATGGATGGCAACTTCTTAATAAGTTGTTAGAAGTTGCCATCCATACGGAAGTTACTGTAGTTAATACCATGCCTCAGCTTCCAAATGTCTGACAAATAAGCTGAGACTATAATAGTTTGATTTACATGCGATGTGTTCCACATTTTGTCTTATTGAACGAAGCTATTATGCAACTTATATTGTTTATTGTCAGTATATCGTGTGAGGGAGATTTCCTTCCCACATCGGGCCAAGGCGACTCAGCATCAAAAAAAATTAAAAATACCATATGATTTTTAAAAAACGCTGCCTTTAAAAGCTGTGAAATCTTAGTTAAACAGTTTTCTCTACAAATGACCACAGATTATTACTTAAAAAAACTTGGATGAACGGAAAACATAAACTGGCCATTTTCTCAGGGCAGATTGTCGATGCTCAGGGTTTTCATGTTTTCCACTGGTCAGTCGGCACGTCACAGCTAGGAGCCCACAACAACACGTGTCATAAAGTCCTTAACTCTCACTGAAAATCTTAATGCAAATTTGTTTACTACAAACAACTTTGATTGTCTAAGAGACAGTTAAAAAAAATATAAAGTTTAAGAATCGAAAGGCAGTTATATACGACTTTATAGTTAAAGTACAAACCACAATGTTAGAATTGTGATTTCACTAGATTAAATAACAGGGATAGCTGATATTCTTTCAGTGTTACAAGGTAGTTAGATTTTAATCCACCTATCTGTGTAGATATCAGCGGGCAATAAATCTTTGATTCACGACCTCCGGCGGTTTGACGATCTTATAAAACTATATCGGGGCCTAGTTATAATCTCTTCTCGTCATCAGACATTTTCTCTTCACTATCACAATGCATAGACCCATTGCTACTACAGTAAAGTAACCCACGGTTTAAATAACTAAATACATTATTTCAGCCCACCTTCGGGACATGTCAAACTGTAATGAGCCGTGTCTAACTTTCGTGGTTCATTGCTCACTGTTCCGCCAGTAGCGCACTGGCCTGGTGAATCCCCATTTGGTGAGCCGCAAAGGTTCCATCCACGACATCAATGAAGGTTGCTCTATGTTGGTTTCTGTTCGACTTCCACTCGGTGCTGCAACCAAAAGACACGCATACCAAAGTCCCCACACAGCCTTAGTGAAATGCACCTTTAGGTACAGCTTTATAAACAAAAAAAAGTCTGGTAATTAACAAATTATTAAAAAAGGACAAGCCGTTACAAGGCCATGTATTTATGTAAGATAACGTTTAAATTGGTAACAGGTCTTTTTGTCAAGATCACAAAGACTAAGCTTACGAATAAAAAGCGTCATATCTTTGCACTAAAGAGCCTTAAGACATAATCACCCAAGTGTGTCTAGTTACACGTATATAAAGCTAATAGTTGAGTAACATAAATACAGTTTGTAAAAAAACTACCTGTAAAAATACCATTAATGATGTATACAGCATATGTCCTGGATTTACTCTCTATGTCTCTATGTTCCTATGTCCACTGGACTGTAAAATTGAACAGGCGAAATACGTATGAAAATAAACTTATATATATATAAAATAAACAGGACCTGTTTCGTCTGGTCTTCTTTCGAGGTGACAGTTATATAATTATGATACGCATGCATATATATACATGCTATTATTACATTTATATGTCACTTTAAATATAGATACTGCCACTGGTAGGCATATAGCATTCAGTTGAATGGAATGGCTTACAAACTGTGACATTTTTCTCCTTTCATATATTTCAATTGAACTTTTTTGAGAGATGAACTAAGATACTCACCATTAGTACACAGTGGCACACTTAAACATATCAGTAAACAAACAACATTGTGAACATGGCCTCGTGATCTTTTCAACATATTTTCTTTTTACTAGAGTTGACACTTGTTGCTGATTTAAAATACTGTATAGATAACCTTCCTAAAATAGAAAGAGTTCCCCCATTCAGGCTTCATTTGTCCATATCTGAACTATAGCAGCAGGCTATTTGTATTTATGTCGGAAAACAAAAATCGTCCATGTGACTTACGCAAGACTATCGGGATAAAAACTTATGTAGGCCTATTATTTACATCTATAAAGTAGTCCCCTAAACTTACTGACATGAACGATAATTAAAATAAAGTGGAAGTTTTGTTTACTATATTTATTATTTTGTTGTGGTCTCTTGCTGTATTAAGTTTGGGACTAAATATGTGTGTTTTTTTTTCAATCTCTTTTAACAGCAGTAAAAACGAGCACGTGGATGACAACACTGTCGTCAGAGCACGCGGGTTACCATGGCAATCGTCCGATCAAGACATTGCTCGATTTTTTAAAGGCTTGAACATAGCAAGGTATGTAGTGCAATTATTATTAAATTTGGTAGTCTTTCACCACTGACAAATATGCAATTACAATAACATATCAAATCGGAATTAAATAAAATGTTCTATACAAGCAATAGTTTATTTTCTGTAATAAACAGTTGTATATTTTGATCGCTCCTCGCTGTGTCATATGTGTATAATTAGACACGAGTAATATTTAGGCCTACTGCTCAGAAAACTTCAATGGAATTTTCTCTAATTTTAGGGGAGGAGTAGCACTTTGTCTCAGCCAACAAGGTCGACGTAATGGAGAAGCTCTTGTCAGATTTGAGAACGAAGAAAATCGGGACTTGGCGCTAAAACGCCATAAACATCATATTGGTCAACGTTACATTGAAGTTTACAAAGCATCTGGCAAAGATTTCGTTAATGTGGCTGGAGGTATGATAGTCTCTTCTTTCTTTTATTATATACTCCGTTTATGTTTTAAAACTTTATAACGCGATGATCTCAGCATGACATCACCCTTTTTATTCACTTTTATACGATTTTCAACTGATTCGAAAGCAATTTCAGGCAGCTTCAATTGTTTTAAATTTTGTTGCCAATGTTAAAATAACTAATAAACTCAATATTACATTTTAAATTATATTTAGGTTGCAATACGGAGGCGCAGATATTCTTATCACGAGGAGGGCAAGCTATTATACGCATGCGTGGGTTACCTTTTACATCTACAACACAACATGTAGTAAGTATGATAAATAATTTGAGAATCTTTCCCACCATCCTTTAAAATCTATTCCCAATCGTTTGTTATACATTTATATTGATTACTTCAAGCATTGTGGCTGGAAGGAAGGATAAATAATGTCATTTTATTGAAACTTGGAGCCTTCTTGGAGTTTGGTATGCAGGCCTTTATTGTTGGAACTTGATGAATATCGCAAACGCCCCTTGATCCTCTGGTAGAGTGAAGATGAAATGTGGCTTGTCACGACGGTTAAAATCGAGTGAAGTATTCTTGCATTTCCTGTGCCGCGGTGTCTGGCAGCTTGGCAACATAGGCCTACCTACATTTACTATGTAATTAGCAGTGAAATAGTGTTGTATAGGCTTATCATTCTGAAGAAAAAAAAAATGATATCGCCACTATTGCAAATACCATTTAGGCTACGGTATAACATTGAATAACATTGAATCAAATTGTACGAAAAGAACAGTGCCACTTCTAACTGGCCTTCTCATTTGTTACACGCTGTTGATCCAAATTTAAATTCCAATGTCTCAGTCGTCATTGGAGCGAATGGTGAAATGCATATTACCAATCAAGACATGCACATGGGCATACACGAGGTTTATCCCGAATTGAAACAATCGTTTAGGCCTACTCTTTTCCCAACACGCCAGACTTGTGATACATCATGGCCAAGGTTACCCTCGACACTCCAGCCACAGAAAACCAAAAATAGCGTTCCTGTTCTAGAACTGTTTGTTTGTCTTTGCTAATCGAAATCCTATTTTCAGCCGGCAGCTCTTTAACTAGGAAGTGCAATTCCGCCCCTCGAAAGGTAAGATTTGAGGCGGGTCGCGGAGGTTTAACCCGGGGTAGGGGTCGCCTCATCTAGCCTACCTGGTGGCATCTCTAAACTAGATCGTCTTGTTTGGGGGTAGAATGAGCCCTGTGTCTGTACTAAAGGGCAATATCCTGTGTTTTGTTTGGTGAGGTTGTTGGGGTGCAGGGGTTGAGGTGTTTAGAAATTCAACCAAAACTCTATGGAATGCAATATATGCGGTGTAGCGGAATATGGGTTTTAATAGAGTAGACAATATTTGTGGTCATAAGGTTTGTTTTGTAATAAAGGGGCAGTAACTCTGGATCTCTTTACAAGGAGCGGTAACTCGTGTGTGTCAATGCTGGGCAAGTCGCTTATAGAAATCTATATTTACCTAAGGTGGGAAGAAACAATATCCATTTTGTATGTTGGTTTTTGGTACTGGTCAATCCACACAAATAATATAACACAAATATTTGTATATTTAATCGCTTCTTGCCAACTATCTCTGCACTGTGCAGCCTTGTCATCAGTAACTGTATGGAACTGCTGACCGCGCACCTTATAGTCACTTGGCCTGGAATAACCCCATCGTTAACAAGTGACCACTCACAGATAGCTAATTACTGGTAGCCTACTTGACATCTTTTTATTCATAATTTGGAATAGGGGCTTTTTTCTTGCTCCGTAGATTTACATACACAATACTACAGTTTTTGTTTTTGTTCTGTGTTTTACTCAACATTTAATGTTATTCCATGTTTATAACCACGAATGTGACACGGGGGAGATCATTGTCGCAAAAAGCAGCCGTCCCCCATTTTGTATGAACGTTTTACAGAAGAAAAGTCTTAAAAGTTCTATATTGTCTCAGAATAAATTATACTTTCAAAACGCGCCGTCCATTTTCAGATTAACCTTTCGTAATAATCCAGAACCAGCATAGTTAAGTAGCGTCTTTTACAAACATTCCCAGATTCTTAATTTTTGGTTACCAAAATAAAACTATTTACCCTACAACCAACTTGTTTAAATGCCTGCCGTTACTGTCTACGAACAAATACATGTGAAAGAAATGAATTGTCATTATTTGAGAAAGACATCCTAATGGCCCGCATGTTCATGAAGAAAAAAAATCCCCTATGTTTTATTCTCTTTTTATCTTCTCTTCCTCCTCTCTCTATCCCTTAACCCCTCTTTGCTTATATCTCCCTTTCTCGCGCTTTCAGTTAGAATTTTTCGCCCGGGACCCTAACGCTGTGACTGTATTAGATGGTGAAGATGGCATACTGTTTGTTCATTATCCTGACGGTAGAGCTACTGGCGACGCCTTTGTGTTATTCATCACTGAAGACGAAGCGAACAAAGCTATCAAGAAACACCGGGAGATGATGGGATCAAGATATATAGAACTTTTCAAGAGCACAACAGCAGAAGTACAACAGGTAGGCCTACGAACAATTAGTAGTCATGAACCATCACTGTTCAAGTAAACCCTGGCACAATCGGATATCATAGATCGCTTATCACTTTATTCCACGATTGGCGGAAGTTTTTTTGCCTTGGTGCTGCCTGAGGTGAAAAGGCTTGGGCTTGGTTTCCTCCACCTATATCCATTGCAATGGCAGGTCGTCATGTGAGTGAATAACATCAAAGTACGGCGAAAACCCCAAATAAACAAACACTTCATTCCAGAAATACAATCGAACGTAATACGTAAAAAACACCAATCCAACGAATTCGTTACAATCGGTATCTAACTCCCAATTAAAGTTTTAAAAGAAAGTCCTTTATCGTTGTTTGTTTGCAGGTGTTGAACAGAAGTATGGATCCCAGAGTTCCAGAACAACCTGATACTCAAATCACTCCCATCATTACCCAAATTCCCCAACAGAATTCAGTTCCACTGGTGCCGCAGAACCTCATTACTAGTGGCACACGAAAAGATTGTATTCGATTACGCCACCTGCCCAATGGATCGCAAGTCACCGATATTCTCACTTTCCTTGCTGAGTTCTCGCAGTTCATCGTCTACCAGGGTGTCCATATGGTTTATAATGCCCAGGTGAGGTTCTAATCTCCTCTCGTTTTGTATTCAAATCATGAAGTTACATCAGCTATCGTCAAAAGCTTAAATTTACACCTCTTATCCAATTTCATAAAATAGCATCTATTGAATATAGTTTTCTGACACACCGCCAAACGAACACGGCTATAGTATTGAAAACTATTGAACGACCATACCAACTAAAAATATTGACTTTCTATTGCATGAACACATTAAGCAATGTATAACGCAGATTTGTCTTATTTATTTTGAATACAGGGCGAGCCGTCTGGTGAAGCTTTTATCCAGATGGACTCTGAAGAGTCGGCTCAGTTGACCGCTATGAATCGTCACAGAAAACCAATGATATTCTCGAACAAGAAACGAATCATTGACGTGATTCAGTGTTCTGGAGAGGACATGAGCCTCGTTCTGACCAATGGTTATCCTACCCAAGTCAGCTTCCCTCAACAAACCACTCCCATGATTCAGAGACCTATGATCTCCTCAAATCTCGGTAAGGGCGACAACAACTTCTTTCATCTTACAATCTGTATTGTTGCAATCGTTGTCTAGCAGTTTGCAGACTGTAATAATACTTACAAATTACTGGAAGATTTGTTATGGATTAGCATTTCTGCTTTCGAAGATTCTTATCCATGAGAAATATTTGCAACTGAATAAAAAAAACTTCTTCAAATGCCTGCCACTTGGTGAAGTTATAATAAGATGGTAATCAGCCCTTTATATATATATATTAATAACGTCGTGGCCTTTAAAGCTAACTGTGTGTATACGTAGTTTCGAGCATCGTCCGCGACCAGCGAGGTGAATGTCGTTAAGTAGTCGTACACCACAATTATAGCAAAAATTGAGATTTTTGACAATATATGACAAACTGCGACAGTCTTTTCATGGTGTGATTTTACTTTCAGCTTTGATGGGCCAGACGATGAAGACGCCAATAGGGACTCAGATCCAAGAGTTTTCTATGAAGCATCATAACCTTAGTCCTGTGTTCCCCTCACCAGGAGGAAACGCTATGCTGCCAACAGGTCTGAATTCTCACTTTGCCTACGCCGCTCAGCTCTCACAGTTGTCACAAATGTCACAGATCCCTCAGCAATTACCGGGTGCCTTCCCATCTCCTCTAACTCATCTGCAGCCCCAGAGACCATCGTATTATCCCTCCCCTATCCTGTACTGGTACCCCAGTCCGCCAGTCTCGCCTCAGAGTTATTACACCCAGGCACAGAATGGACCGGCTGTGGTGGTTATGAGAGGTCTTCCATTCAACGCTTCACTACAAGATATCCTCGCCTTTTTCTCGAGTTACCCCGAGGTAAGTCCCTACTTAATCCAATCGTTACGCTTCTTCCGTAACTTTCTTTTTGTGACGTGTATGTCCGAATTAAAGCTCCTGTATTCTTTCACGCGATCTTTACCCATGCATGCCCTTTTTTTGGTATTTCTCGAGCTTACAGAGCTCTGCTTGGCGAGAAAGAAGATAAGGTACATTTCGGTCCAAGTATCCGAGCAGATTCGCGAATAACGCTTGGAAGTAATAAGTTTAAAAACATCAAATTAAATAATATTAAAACTCTCCCTACGACTCTTGAACATTTTTTTAAATAATGTTTCACAAATGAATTGTTAATTTTCTTTCTTCTGTTTACAGATTGGCCCGGAGAGTGTACAGATACAACAGAACACAGACGGTCGACCTAACGGAGATGCATTGGTCACGTTTGCGTCACGAGTAGAAGCTGAGCGTGCAATATCCGAGAGAAATAGACAGAATATAGGCAACAGGTACATCGAGTTGTTTCTAGCAGAACGAGCTGCCGTATAATAGACAATGTAACCAAACATCTTTCAAGTGCTTTTATATTCTTGTAACATTCATTCCAATTGTAAACATGTTAAGGTATGATCATACTTCCTTGATATGAAAAGGAGACGCAGTGTTGCGCCTGTTAACTGACGAATCTCATTCCTCCCCTGTGTACATCAGGGCTGATAAAAGGCAGACGTGCTGGTCCTGCTTTCCGAGACATGACCAGAATATGTCGGCTACTAAAAATCTGTCAGTGTCTTCCATCTTTGCTGAATTCTGCGGTGCTCAATATATTGACTTTTATGGATTCCACCCCAGCTGAAACTCTACTGGTGCTGGACATATCAGTGCCTTCCATCATGGGTGCTGACGATAAACACAAAAAGTGCCTCTAGTGTTCTCTTCCAAGCGCCGTCCCTTCGCTGGAGATTTTACCAGCAGAACGGACCGATATCAGCCCGGGTATCACCAGTGGCTTCCAGACAATATTGCCACAACCCAGTGCCTTGGCGTCTTACACAATGATTTTATATGTAACATATCTTCTACACTTTATTGTAAAAATGGTTTTATTTACATTTTTATGTAAAATATTGCAATTTTAAATATTAACTTAAGCTCAATGATGAGAAGTTGAGGTTGGTGCATTTTCAGTTGTATACAATTGTTATCAGTAAGCATTTAGACACAATGTAAGCACCCACATTGTTTGTATATATTTGGGAAATTTTATCGTTATTTGTATATTTGTACGTCAAGAAAAATAATCTTATGATGAAATCTCGTTTATTTTATGGGAACTCCTTACACAGGACTTTTCTTCATTATAATCTCACTACGCAGGTTAATATTGTTTTGTTTTTATTTGATCATATTATCTTGACGATAACGTAACCATGACAACATAAAATATCAGTAGAGTTAGGGGCGCGTCTAAAGATTGCGATTATCACACAACTTGCCGATTTCAGCTCGTGACAATTATTCTATATTTAATTGCTCTAGAAACATTTATACTGACAAAGTATAAATATTTTTCCTGAAATAAACTTATCCTGTGCTGAGGAGTGGGTTGAACCCTGGAAATACTCCAAACTTAGAATAGCGCTTTAGATCGATCTAGTCACGTGACTTATACATCCTGAGATATATCAAGGTTGAAGACAGATTTTGTGTTCCTGTAAATTTACTCATTTGGTATGCAATTTGATGATAATAATCTAAAAGAAAAGCAATATCCTAGCAATAATAATCAGTGCATGTCATGTTTGTAGTTCAACACTTGTTTAATCAAGATGGCTTTGTTCACAATTATTTTCTATAGATGTTCACTTAAATAATTCTTTTGTTTGTTTTGTTTTTTTGTTGTTGAAATTCGCTGATATAGTTAGAGTATTTAAGAAAATTGTGTAAAATAAGTTAGCTCTATCCTCAATATTTGCAGTAGAGTTTTTTGTTATCAAACATGAAAATTGTTTAGCGTTTGCATTTTCAGTTATGGTTATTCTGTTGTATTCGTTTCGTTAATTTGAATGTACTGAGTGTTTTCACAAAAGCCTCTTGGCAAAGCTATTCATATCGATAGAAAAAAAAATGCGGTGCAATAAATTGTAAATTTTACTAGCCTGTACTTTATTGGTGCTGCAAACTGGGCATGTTGTTAAAGGAACTTAAAAGTTCACGAATTGTATGTAGAAACATGTATATAATCCATCTAGATCTGTAACATTAAGGATATCTTAGTTATTGTATATGTTGTGTAATATTTGAAGTCCGTTTTCAGGGTTTTCATAAAGAAATCACCGAACGGCAACAACAAAACGTCAGTATGTCTTCCAAAAACAACTTATTGACAATAAATGAATAGATTGACTTAGCCCAAGGTGGAGGTGCTTGGTGTTGGTATTTTTTGGTGATGGTTATTTTGGGTGTTTATGTCTCTCCCGTCTTTCCTCTATTCCCTCTCACTGAAACATTCCCCCCAGCATGTAACTCTTACACTACATTTTTATTCTACACTATCACTATCCCATCGCGATATATTCCAAATTTTCGCATATCAAAAAACATTTATACATAAGTTGTGGTAAAATGTTTTAACATCGTAACATTCCACATTGAGTTAAAACATTCCACTAAACGAATTATAGTATACGTTTTAACTAACGTACGACATTTCACATGGCGGGTTGTTATTTTTTTCACAGGCCGTAAAACATTCAAACTGTTTACATATCGTAAAACATTCCACATTACCAGTTATGGTAAACTTTTGACATATCGTAAAACATTCCACACGGCGAGTTATGGTAAACTTCTAACTAGCGTAACACATTCCACCTTACTTCTAACTAGCGTAACACATTCCACCTTACGAGTTCTCTGGTAAACTTTTACAAATTACAAAAAACAACACACGAAAAGTAGGTAAGATTTAACTTATGGTAAGTAACGTAAAACATTCCACTATCGCTATATTCACCTTGGGTAAACCTAAAATCAGATGTTCTAGTATAGGGATATTCACTGTCATTACAGGAACCATGACCTATATTTATGTAGAAGTTTATGTTATTTATTCCCCGTCACGCATTACACAGCCGTTGGTCTGCTTTGGTCATCACTATTTCTTCACAGAACAGTGGCGCTTACTCCTGTTTTGTTGCTTAAACGGTGGTGGATTAATCTCTTAACATTTTATCTTCAAGTTGATAAAAGTCTGTTCTTCTTTTTAGTCTCGTACATCACACTCAATGTACGGTCCAGATATCCTATATATAAAACATATAAGAACGGCTAAAATTTGAAGAAATCTTGTTAGAGTGCCGTTGTTCAACTTCAGTGTGTTTTATTTTTTACAAACCGCGGAAGCAAAACTGCTATCTGAAATTTTAGAAACCGTGCTGGAAATCTTGACTTCTACCACTTCAATCTCTTCAGAATTCGAATATTCACTTTCACGTGTGTTTCTATGTTCCTTTTCATGGTGATGGGCTTAGTGCTTATTTCTCCCTTGTAAAAACCGTTCCTAATGGGTAAGTGTAAAAGTTGTAATTTATATTCTTAGCATAATAGCTGCTATTTTTAAAGAAAACCTAATGTTAAAGGGGTGGTGTGTAATATATTGACAGTATATGGTGATACATGACCTATCATATCAACTACATATCCGAATTTAAATTTTGTGAAGCGACGTTGTCTTTTTCACGTCGGTAAACGTTCCCTTGCCAGCATTTGCAAAAACCTAGTCATTTTATTGGTGCACGTGAGATGTCGTGATTACAGGATGATTATCTGGTCAGGAGTTTGTAATCTCTGTTTTAATTGGTTCTCAGAACGAAGTGGTGCCTTAGATGCCTTAGTCATTTGGCAATCAGAGTTGAGATTGTTTATAGAAAAACAATGTTTATATTTTATCTTTTAATGTAAGAATATATATTTAATTATTGACATTTTGTATGATATTTGTATACACATCGCTAGAAGATAGTGTAAGACGCGTAAAGCTTTTGTTTTATTATAGAAAACATATACCCTTTATATAAATATATATATATATAATTTATTGAGAAAATAAAATTTTACTCGCTATATACATATAAGTTAATCTGGTACAGTGTTCTCCTAAAGTATTGATTGATTTGTGATTAACGCCGTGTTCGACATTTCACATATATAACGGCGCGCCAGTAAAACATGCGCAGGAAACCACCCTTCGCGTTGCCAACAACACCAAAAGCAGGACAAGGGCAGCGCAAAACAGAACACAACAAATCTGCTTGCTGACCAGGGCATCCGGAAGCTCCTGTCGAACACCTCATTAATTGTTTTCGTAGATAAGTAGCCTGACCCAGATACCCCTCGCCCCCCCCCCCCCCTACCCTCACACACACACACACACACGCGCACACACCATCTAAACTGTAGGAGACTGCTGTTTACTTTGTGTAAAGGTTTATCCTCTCCGATTTCGAATTTTCCGCCCCGAAAGCACCCGCGGTAATGTTAATTGTACAACAAATACTCCAACTTTCCAACATCAAAACTCAGCAAATGTCAACCAATCTGGCATCAAACTCCACAATGAAATACCAATCAAACCATCACCAATCTCCACAAAACCATCTCAAACACTATATAATCAAATTAAAAAAATAGGAACCGCCAGGCATCACTCTGCGACAACAAAAAAATCAACCTTCACTTTTCAAAATATACGACGAAATGTCAACCTTCCAATCATTCAACTCTATCACTAAATGTCCATACCCCCCCCCCCCCCCCCAACAAATCTTTACCACAAATTGTAACTGCGGGTGGTTGGGCGGGAGCTTCCTAATGCCCCGGTGCTCTCAGAGTTAAGGGGCATCGGGAAGTAGATTTTTTTTTGTGGTGTCGGGGTTTTTTTTCTCTTTTTTATTTTATGTCTTGTTTTTCATGTTGCCAGTGACTTGAACGGTGGTTTCCTCCATCCATGGGGCTGGCACGCCGTCATATAGGTGAACACTTCTGAGTACTGCGTTAAACCCCAATCAATCAATCAATCAAATTGTAACTAATACCCCATCAAAACTCTACAACAAAATGTCAACCAATTTCCCATCAAAACTCTACAACTATAAACGTCAACCAACCCCCCCATCATAACTCTAGATCAAAATGTCAACCAATTCCCCATCAAAACTCGACAACAAAATGTCAACCAATCCCCCAATAGAACTCTACAACAAAATGTCAACCAATTCCCCATCAAAACTACAACAAAATGTCAACAAACCGCCCATTATAACTCAACAGCCAAATGTCAACAAACCGCCCATCAAAACTCAACCACAAAATGTTAACCAATCCCACATCAAAACTCTACAACAAAATGTCAATCAACCGCCCATCATAACAAATATCAATAAATCCCCCATCAAATATCTACAGCAAAACGCCAACCGTTTATATATCCGAAGCAAAGAGTATAAAACACATTACTTAGATGTAAATACTTATCAAACAAAACGGACTTCTTCATTTGTCACTTACTTTGCCATCATATTGGATATATTGGGCTAACCTCATATGCCAAACATAAGCCACTCTTGTTAACAAGTGCAACCGAACTACAGATCAGTAACTCCACATCTATCGTCCTGTATGACATAGTTAATGAATACATTAACACTAGTGTGATTAACTTGTAAGGCGTATGGGTGACCTCAAAATTCAATTATTCATCGTCAATCGATGCGTAATTGTTTGCAGTATAAACCTGCTAAATAGTATGAAGATTCGATTCCGATTCAATTTCTTGACATGTGACGTCGCACCTCCTCCATCTTTAACCGTGATGATATAATAATACCAGAGCCCACAAACCTTCGATAAATACTATCAAGTATATCCATGTTAGGTGTCCTCGAGATTGGAGTAAAACTTATTAAGTTTTAGGATTTTTGCATAATGTGACGTAATTGCCTCCATTTTGAAATTATGATATAACACCAATGATCTGAAGAATAATTGTACTAAATTTCATGCCAATTGGATTCGAACTGACGGAGCCTTAGCGGAGTTTGTTGAGGCTCCTCCCCGCCAAGAAGAAAAACAGCAACAAGACGAGTACCGATAAGCGACCAGTGTTCCTGGTCCAAAAATGTGCATTGCTTCCAATGCAGGGACAGGTTGGTAGACAGTTGGTGCCAATAACTGGTGGCTTCTTGGCCCTCTCGGTGCTATGATCAGAAGGAGGCTGATTAGTGCTGTCCTGTATTTTATGTTGGCGGTTATAAGCCTCGGTTGTTGTCCTCCACCCATTCTACGTCAGCATATAGATGAAATGCCCGCGAGAAGGACGTTAAACTCCAACCAATCAGTCTTTTGTTCCAATAAGATTGAAGCACATTGGTCAAACATGAGATCTAGAGGATGTATCGAAACAGCTTCGTCGGTATGCACTGGCCTGTTGAACCGTTTTCTTAATACCAGCATTGAAGTATCCTTTGTAATGACTTCCAACAATCCGATAGAGCACAAATTAAGCCATCTACAAGGATATATACACGGAACGAGACAACAAAACATCCGTATTCTCTAAATTATCACCATATGTCTGATTTGCCATTAAAACCAGATCAGTAGCTAGCATCAAGAAGTCCGCTGATAATAAATGCACAAAAACTGGCGAATCCACCGCCTTCCTCGTATTTGATATTAATTTCTTTTTCCAATAAGTACTAATAGAAATAAGAACGGCGATAACATTCGCTGTCTTAACCGCTATTGTAAACATCCATGTCTCAATATCCTATTGAAACCTTTACAGTGAGTGACCACTATGTTGCCATGAATTTTGTGCAATGCATTATCATTTGATATGCAACAAGGGATCCACAACCCAATTTGAATATATACCGAGTCAAAAAAGAAACTCCACACTCGTTTGGAAGTCCATAAGTTGAACATTGAAGAAAAGAGGTTTTAAGATTATATTCCATTCTGCACCCATTA